>OOFE01011086.1:29740-40958 GCA_900323365.1 Monocentris japonica
TTTTTGTTCATGGGTGTATTTCTTGTGTTTCTATGAGCTCACTCTTTCTGGCTTTGTTTCTTTTTCTGCCTTTTGAGACACCTATGAGAGGGAATGATATGATGGTAAGAACAAGAAAATGTGACCTTTGGAGTACGGGTCATTTTTTTTTTCTCGTGCACTTACAAGCCATGCCTTTTTGATTTAAACATTTTTTCACAAATGAGTGAATGTGTATGTCTGTCAAACATCCATTTCATCCAGGCTTCATACTGGTTCAAGTGTTTGAAAGAGAGACATTATGTGCCCTTTCCAGGTACATACTTTGCTTCATGCACAGAATTTCACAATGCTGTCAATTTAAAATGGTGAGAGCATTGATTCTAGTTGCATATCAGCTGTCCTAACGAATAAGCTGATTATACTGTTTGAACAGGATGGTGTCTGTTTTCAGAGTATCAAACTTTGCACTGGTAACCCATGTAACAAACTGTACATTTCTTCTTGTAAATAAAAGAAATATACATCAGTTGTCTCGACCTAAGTATATCAAAGTAAAACTATACCTCAATCAAGTTCAGCCTGTTAATGGTTATCAGTTTTGATTTATTCAGTTATTACAGCTGTGAAAACAAGCAGACAAGTTAATTGTACCCACTTTAACCAATACATGAGACATTTAACAAGGATCACAGCTAACACGCTTTCCATTTATAGAAGATAGTATTTCCACTCATGGTGGCATCTTTGACTTAAAATGATCTCCAGATGTTTAAGAGCAAACATTGCAAGTCGCATTGTGGAATAGAGATGTATCAACAGTGAGACTAGTATGAGCAGGTAGTTAAGATGTTACTGCCTTCATACATTGTCTCTAAACCTTGTCTGTTATGTGTTAACTGTCAAGAACCAACAAGCAGTGAAAACGTATATTCATCCTTTTGTAGCCAAGAAAACCCTTAAGAAAAGTATTTTGGTGAACATCTTAATGTATTTTTTGATAGATATAACTGAAGCATCATCAGAATGTGGCACAAAGCACTCAACACAATTGTTGTGCAAAAGTGAATCAAATACAGGATTTGTGGAATGACAGGAGACAAAACAAACAAAAGGTTACTTATTTAAAAGCCCCTTTTGAAGCTAAATATACTTTATTTCTTTGCAAAGGAATGCAGAAACCACTCAGGTGCTTCCTGAAAGATATCCATTAAATGATGTACATTTGTCACACAAAAGTATGAACATTACAGTTATACTTGAGTGCTATTTGTTCTGAAGTCAAAGCCAATGAGCTCTGCATGCAAATCAGTGAGAGGCCTGAGGTTTCACCAGCTCATATCGTCCCACCTGCCCTTCCTGTAACAGCTGACCAATGAGCTGGTCTTTGTGTACTTTGCGACTGACAACGAGGAAGCGCTGCCTACCCTGTCCGTATGACTTGCTTCGTAGGCCATATTTCTGAGATATCTGATGGATCTGCTTACGTTCATCATTGTTGAGATCAGTGGAGAAGCGCAGATCATCCTGACGGTCTGAACTGGCATAGTTGCGGATGATGTCCTCAATATCACGCTTGCTGAGCTGATTTCCAGGTTTGTCCATGTCCATACCCAGCCCTTCTCTGGAAAACTGCTCCTTTACTTTAATAGGTTCTGCAATGCCTTCCCCATCTCGACCTAAACCACCACCCTTCCAGCCCATCTTGCGGAGCAGCTGGTTTCCAATGTTGTCTTCCTTAATCTCCTGCTTTGTGGCCTCCTCACCAGAGCGAGCCAGGATCTGGTAACGGGATATAGCATCACCATGACCCTCTTTCCTGAGGTTGGACTTCACCACAGCCTGTGTCTGTCTTAATGTGGATAGGGCCTCCTTTGCTGCAATGTGTTTCACAATTTTCTTAGGCCCAATACCTGCTGCTACATATTGTCCCTCCAGATAAACTTCACACCTCCAGCGATGGTCAGGTAGAACAGTGAACTTGTAATCAGCAGCTACTTTATTAAACTGAGCAGTGTCATTGATAATACAGATAGCATTATCAGAGTTTTCAAGAATAACCAACTCACTCAAATGCTTCTTCCTGCCACCCTGTTGTCCCAAGCGTCCACTAGAGGGATCCGATTGATAGTTTCCTCTGGAATACTGTGATTGTTGTAGCTGTTGTTGCTGCTGCTGCTGTTGTTGTTGTTGTTGCTGCTGTCGTGCTGCCTGGTTCATGCGAAGTTTCCTCACTGCCTCTTCAGCTGCTGCGTGCTTTGAGCTCTTCTTAGTGCCCCTAGCCTGTGCCACCAGCTCATCCTGCAAGAAGACACTACACAGCCAAGCACTACTGTTGAGGACTAGGTCAAATTTGTAGTCAATCTTCATGCGATTAAAGGCAGCAGAGTTGTTGAGTATGCAGATAGCATCGTGAGCATTGTCCACAACCACAAACTCTGTCCAGTGTTTCCGTTTGTCAGGCTCATATTGGCCCTTTGAGCTGGGTGTTGGTTTATCCTCTGGGTTACGGAGTGCAGGTAAAAAAGCTGGGGTAGGGCTATGCATCTGGCATACCACAATGTCATTGACAATCGAGTGTCTGTATTTCCGCTGCACAACACGAACCTCAACTGCTTTCAGGAAAAGTTTAACAGCCTGCTCAGAGGCACGGTCCCTAGCCCCGTTTTTGCTGCCAGAGTATCCAGTAGCAAGATATACACACTGACATCTCAGTTCACAGGCATAGCCATCTGTTGGTACTTTTCTGTTCTTTGGCAGGTCAGCTTGAGGAATATCTTTCAGGTTGACATAAATATACTCAGGATTGGTCTTGCAGGCCTGGATGCTGCGGCTCAACATGAAATTGTAGTTTGGTGAGTCACTTCCAGTCATGAACATGGGGTCTCTAAAAGAGACAGCTAATGCAGACGCCACACTGGCGATCAGCCTTTGCTTCTCCTCCAGTGTTGATTGAGATATGGCAAGAGGCTGTGATGATGATCCTGACTGAGAGGTGGGGCTGCTCCTGCCTGGGCTGTTGTAGACTCTGCTGAAAGGCCTGCTCGATGAAGGCCGGTCCTGATGCCCATAGCCTAAGCCTTGACGTCCTGAATCCCAACCACCTGATCTATTCCCTCCTCCGTATCCATCATGCCTGTTGGGCTGAGAGTAGGAATCTGAATTCCGAGAGCTGTGGGCTTCATACTTGGCTGTGTAGTCCTGCTGTGTTTTTGTCATATAGTTCAAGGTGGATCCCCGACCTCCATAACCTAGGCCACTTGTACTACCTGAGGATATCTCTCGGTCTCTATCCCTATCTCTATCTCTATGGGAACCCCAAGAGTCAGAGCCATATGATGGCACTCTGTCAAAAGCAGGTCTGGTAGAGGAAGAGCCCTGAGCTCTGCTGCTGTAGCAAGGGTGTTCAGAGTCCCACTGTCTCACACCATAAGACTCGCTCCTCCTGCGCTCCTTATCATTTTCCTTCTCATCAGTGCCCGACCCTCCACTGCTACCACCACTGACAAACTGTACAGGCTCGAATCGTGGTCGGGAACCGAACTTTGACACCGGCATTTTCCTCATGGGCTCTTCTCCTGTGATAACCAAGACACAGGTAACAGTTAGTTAGATAAAAAAAAATGTCAGATTTGAGTATGACATTTACAGTTTCATTTATCATCTCAAATGGATGAAATCACTACACAAAGACAAAACAAATACTCACTGCCATCAGATGAATTAGGTCTCTTTTTTGCTTCTGAACTTGGAAATGGGTCAAAGGAGGGCATTTCGCCAATGTCAATCCCTTCTGCCATCACCAGCACCATCCAAATCAAATTTGGGCCATACCTGGTATTAAGGCAGAATGTATTAGTCTGCTATGAAGTAAATGAATGAAATATGCATGCAGAACTGCTGCAAACAAGTAATCTAGTACAGGATAGCTGTGTCCATAATGAGTTACTAATCACTGCTGCCAATAGAGGCTCCGACTACTCCATGTAAAACATGCCATGCTAACAGCATGGATGTTAAAAATACATGTTTGTCTTGGGTCGAAGCATACGTAATATGTTTAACTTCAATGCCTGATAACCTTAATTTGTTAGAGGTACATTTAATTTTTTACAACGATATTAGAAGCGCGATTAAGACCTTGATTTTGAGGAGCCCACACCGGGCCTTGATGCAAGAGTGACGCAGTAGGCCGAGAAGCCAACTAGCTCGTCCACATCTTGAGCGGAAATGTATTTATCGAAATAAACTGGTATAAATTTGGTAACATTAATATGTGCGAATAAACGGATTATACTCTTACCTCAAGGTGTAGCCCTGGGTCCGGCAAATCTGTCTGTCGTTGGCCTGGGCAATAGACTATACAACTATTTTTGTGAAGCCGGCTATTATTAGCTTGCTAGCTTCTTATGGCAAGCTACCGGGTAGTGCTACTTGAATGCTAGCTAGATGGCTTAGCAGCCTCTAGCTAGCACCAGCTCCCCTTCAACGGCGACTCGACAGCCTTGCTATTTACTTTTCTGTATGAATCTGCTTGTACACAAACAAAACCGAGACAAACATTCGTATGCTGTATGGGCATTACAGAGCCAGACAGTTGATAAAGCACGCAGAACGTCTGAAAAGATACAAATATCCTGTCAACTTTCAAGAAGCGTCCATTTTCTGTCCAACTACAGTGAAATCATGGCGTCTGTCACTGCACTGGCCCATAATGCTTTGCCCGGCCGTTGAGGCATTCAGGGCATTTCAGTGGACACTGGCTCGAGTCAGAAGTACTGTACATTGTATTCAGTTCTGTTTATCTCAGATCCTTATTGTCCCTTAAGAGAAGTTAGGTTTACAGAGTTTAAAATAAAACACATATCACGTCACCGCATTATATACCACACATATAAACATCAAGAAAGTGTCATATAAATCAAGGTCGTAAGTATACAAAAACCCGGCTCATCGGCGCAGAATACAGTTATAGAGGCAGAAGAGCCAACATCCTTACATGTGTAAAGTAAGCAAATTGCAGAGGGGATAAATTAGTCCCAGGTTGTTTTACTCTTGAGTTGAGGTATTCTAAAACCGTGGCACGAAGGCACCATCTCAAACCTCCTTCTAAAGCAGTTGGTTGTACAGATTGGCCTTCCTCTTCACAGGCCTCGCATATGTCAGACTCACGCCAGTAACCTTAATGTCTGTTTACCATACGCCCTCAAAAAGAAAGAACCATAGTAATCCTATAAAAATATTAGAAGGACATCCTATATGCTTAATATCAGCAAAACTTTAAAATATCATGCAGCTACTGTAAGCTGCACGAAGCTGCTACTATAAGTCAAATATTACAACACTGAAAATCCTATAGTAATAGCCTAGGAGATAAAAACATGCTGTTGATAAGGGCACTATAAACTCACTATTGAGTACCACACTATAATTCTCTAAAGGGATATTATAGTGGTTTTTCGTTAAGGAGCTCTACAGTGTGTTTTTATTACACATGCTCAAGTTGCCAAACCAGGCTACAACATTAAATGTTAAAACACATTCAATGAAACCCAAATAAAATAAAGTCATCATTTTGCCACACACATTAAAATTATTATTTTTTTCCAAAAGAAAAATAAGCACTGCTGTATCTTCTTACAGATTGTATCTGCATTTGTCTGTAAATAAATTTGCTTCACCAACGCTTCCCATATATTAAAGATTGTCCAGCAGTTTAATTTACTTTGATTACAATGGACTTGAAAACAGGTTGTAACCTTCTAAAATCTATTTCCATGTCCTTAGTTTTTATAATGTTCACCTTAAGGAAGAATTAATCACACCATGATACAAAGGCATCAACAGCATGGCCATGTCCGTTGTTACTCCTCCTGCAAAAGACTAATAATGACAGAATCATCTGCAAACTTAATAAGATGTTTATCTTCATATTGGCTGCAACACTCATTAGTGCAAACTAGTAACTGCAAGCAATCATGAACAGGGCCAGCCTGATAGTCTGTTAGAATCGAAGAAGAGTTGATGATGGTGAAAGAATATAAAAAGAAGAAACAGGGTTACAAGCAGCCACTGAAGCAAGTCCTTCTGGACAAGTCACATTGTATGTGCCATAATCAACACTTTGAAATAACAGAAGTCACATGTTTCACATGTTTCAACACCACACTGGATTCAGTATCACAAGTCATGAATTAATTGCACCAGCAGAGCAGGGGGTGGACGAGTGGTTGTTTCACATTATGACCAGAGTGAATGTTTACAAAAGTTTACAAATGCAGTCACTAGGGGCACAATTAGGACTTTCCTTGCCAATAAGGACGAAATTAAAAATCTAAAAAATTCAGTTTTAAAAATAAAATTCTCTGTATTTTTTTACTGATTTAGATCACTTTGGATAAAAGCGTCTGCTAAATGCCTGCAATGTAATGTAATGTAATGATATTGCTCACTCCATAAGGGAGAAGCTTATGTTTAAAGATGTTCTATTTTCTATTGATTATAGTTGATACACAAGGACAACATTCACAAAACGGTCAAAAAATCATCTTTTGAGATCAAATTCTGAATTTCATCTGGAAATTTGTGTAATTCACTTTCATGAAGATTGGACATCAAGAATTTACAGTGTACATTTGAATGTAAACTGTGGGAATGCATAGCCTTAATGAGTTCTACAGTTTTTACAATAAGCAAAGAGGACTGACTTTAGAATTGATTATAGATTGTAATGAAGCAAAGCTTGTTCACATACTGAGAAGAAGAGCTCTATAGCACCAACCAATGAATTATTGCAGATTTTTGAAGTTTTTAGATTAGATTGATTGCTGTATGACCACCATGAGGACTATTGGCTCCATACTGTGGTGGCCATTGAGTCTGGACAGCAGAGAGGAGAATGAAGACTAAACTGAATGCCATCATAGACAATTCCTCCCTCACTACAGTGAGTTGATGCAGGGCACCTGATGATGACAAAGCAAAAAAGACAAAGACATTTCTGCAAATGTATTAAAAATAAAAAACAGAAATATCTCATTTAAAAGTATTCAGACTTTATTCAGTACTTTGTACAAGCATATTTGGCACAATTACAGCTTCGAGTCTTCTTGGGTTTGCCTCTTACCAGCTTTGCACACCTGGATTTGGGTAGTTTCTCCCATTCTTCCTTGCAGATCCTCTCAAGCTCTGTCAGATTGGATGGGGAGCATCAATGAATTGTGATCTTGAAGTCTGTCCAAAGATTTTCAGTGCAGTTCAAGTCTGGGCTTGGGCTGGGCCACTCAAGGACATTCAGAGACTTGTCCTGAATCCTGTTGTCTTGGCTGTGTACTTTTGCAGGCATTTGTGTGTAAGAAAAACATTTACATACACATTATCACAAAAATGTCTGCTCTGATGTATAGAAGCCTCATTTTGAGAGGTGTGCCTTTAAATATTAACTTGTGGATGGTATAAGGTTGAGGCTGAGATTGAGCTTGAAGTTCCCAGGCCTATAAAACTAAACTATCAGGTATTATCGACATGCCCAAGAAGAAAACGAGTTGATATGAACCAGGGAGCAATACTCAACAGAACAATTAGGGTACAATACTGGAAATGAAAGACAAAAGCATAATATATTTGGATCATATTGGGGTTTTTTTTTTATTGAAAATGTACATCAACTGAATCAAAGTACAGTAAGATACTGAGTAATTTGTGGTGTGGAAGGGTATTTGACTACAAGAGGTGATGGCAGATGCTAGAAAAATGTATGACAATTTCTGACACCAAAATGTTACTTTAGACTCATAGTCACATCCAAACATCATAGTTCATAAACAACAAGTCTCCACTTCAATACACAAAATATATCCTTATAAATTATATAAATGCACGAGTATTCTTCAGTCCTTCTCTATCTGAGATTCAGTTCAACTCCATCTTATAGTAATATTTGGCAAAATGGGTGCTAAAATTATAGGACAGAGCAAATATACATTAGTAATATGCATCAATTGAACAAAACAGCAATGAATGTGAAAGACTGCAAAACTAGGTTATTCAGAGATAAAACAACAAGCAGGGCAAAGGTCAAGATCACAGAAGGAAATAAAAAGAAAAGGCATGCAAAATGTAGAACAGGCTGGTAATTGTTAAAGCACAATGTGTAAAGGGCATTAAATGTGACCTCCATGGTATTCAATTATGAAATTCAAGCATTGGCAGCATAGTTTCTAAAATTAAGTGCCTAATATAAATATTGCTTTGGCTTTTGCGCGATTAAAATTAATTTTGCTGTTACCTACTTTGTGTGCATGGTGGTTTGATGATTCAAGAATGTTACCAGGAAGCACGAGTTTTCCACTTCAACTGAACTAGCTTGCACAAGGAAAACAAAAAAAAACATTACCACTCACTATACTATATAACACATTATAAATAGTGCAGTGAGTGCCGCTGTTTATGAGGAGTTTAATCAGTAAGCCTTGATGTTTCAGTAATGTATTATTATAGTGTGCACTTTGTGTTAGGAACCTGCTTTTTCAATGAAAGACAATGCATAGTGCAAGTCATTGCAATTGTGTTTGAAATATAAATCAAATAAAAGATCTTAGCTGTAAATGATGTGACTGTGTGAACTCCCACTTGTTTTTTTGTTGTAACTGTTGATCCTACAATAGCAGTCTCTATATACACTAAGACATAACAGCAGATTCAGCTGTACAGGGATCCCAACTTGCCTGGGTTTAGCTTGCTTAGATGGTCAACAATACCATGTGAGTCCACATAAGGCCATATTCAACAAAGCAGATGAGATGGAAGAATAAAAAAGGTTGATGTAGTGAGAAAGACAGGAAGAGGTATTGGGTGCTTAGTTCTGGCTGAAGCTGCAATCCCCTCTTCAGATGGCCAAGACAGATTAAAAGAAGCTAGAGAGAGAGAGAGAAACGCAGGTTAGAAGAGATGCCCAAGCGGAAGTTCTTACAAAACAGTTTAAGAGTTTAAGAGGCAAAGGATTAGAAGTGCAAGTGATATCAGGGAACAAAAGAGATATTAAGGATTATCATAAAGACAATATCTGATGCTAAAAGCCCCAAGCTGAAAGAGTATGTCAATACAGCACCACTTTCAATGTAATTTCACCTAAACAGTGAACATACATTTCAGAAGAGGATGAATAGTTATACTTGATTGTCCTACATCATCTGTGGACCACCCAAGTGAGCAAGAATAGTAATTTACAATCTATATATGACAATAAATGAACAAGTGTGTATGTGTATTATCTCTCTAACAACTAAAAGCACAGGTGTTGTTAGTCATTGGAACAATCAGAGCAAAAAACAACACGAGTAGAAAAAAAATGCATGAGCATAGGCAATTAGCAAGAATTAAACTGCACAAGTAGCATGAGGTTAGAGCAGCTGTAAAATACAGATACAAATAAAGACAAAGATATATTTTGTTAACACATATTATGCAGAGCAGATAATGATAAAGAAACAGAAGGATGGGGTCCACAAAGCCTCTGGTCACAATTGGGGTACTCAATACCCACAAAGGCTGGTCCCTTAGAAAAGCTTGAGCGTTGAGGACCTACTCAGTGCAGAGCCAGGGATTACTGCAAAGGAAAGTGAATACACACAGACCAGTGAGCTAAGGATTAAGAAGAGGGACTGGCGTTCTCGTTGGTGTACTTGGCACATCCTGCCCGAAGCATTGAAAGACAAGGAGTAACTGAGTTGATGGGGTTGACGATTGAGGGGTGATGGTGTCATAGCTGCACCCTACCCTGTACACCAACATGGATGTCCCATGATTTCATGTCAGTTTCATTTCAATGTGTCAACCAAACAAAACACAAAATTAGCATCAACATTCATCTACAGGGAGAGCTTGAAAAAGACTTGAAAAATAGCGGCTAAAATTTGGGACATCAACCAGAATCACCGGAAATGCCATGTCATCATACAAATCAAGTATACAAAATTTACCCACCAAAATCATTAAAGTTTCCTCTAGTCTCATACTGCAATATTGATCATACACAAAGATTATGGCCACAATTGCAATATTTGGTGAAAATTGGCCTTTATTTTGAGATAGTTTCTTTTATGTGTAACACTGATACAAACAATATTGGTCCCTGCAGGACATAGGATATTATTACTAGGTTGAATGACTTTAAAATGTGCCTTCATATAGAGTAAAATAAAAACAAAGTTACAATTACACTGACAACATATACATTTTTTTTTTCAAAAGTCACATTTGTGTAATAAAAAAGTGCAAATGTGAAAGCTAATACAAGTATATAACATGACAATGAATGAGGTGTGGAAGGAGTGGAAAAGAGATTAGACTGACATCTACTCATGCATGAAGCTAAAATGAAACATCTGAGGATATATATTTTGACTTTATGATGAATGCCACTATATAAATCAATATATAAATTCATATAACAGTAGAGTGAATATGGACGGCGAGGTAAATATTTATTTTCTGGAAATGAAATGTTCAAATACAAAGGGCCTAGAGTCATAAGAGGTTCTCCAACTGGGTTTTGTGGAGCTGAGGACGTATACTTTTAATACAAAAACCATCCCACCCTGAACTTATCATGACTTATTATTATAGCATAACATATGTTAACTACTTCAATTATTACCAAAATGATTAAGTAAATAAGATCCTGGACTAAAAAGGCAGTGAATATGATATTTTTGCCTTAAGAAGGTAAAATACAATGCAACACAGTACTTGGTGACTAGTGCATTGCAAACAGCTTTTTTTTTTTTTTTTTAAATTCACAAACTTGGAGTGTCACATTAGGCTGGTCACCCATCTTTTTTTCTCAACCTGGAGGTGTTTGCGTCACATTAATTTCATCCATCTTTACATGAATGTTGGCTAAATCCTAGACTGTCTCTATTCTTTTTTCTCTATATAATTTACTGTAGGTCTGCCCACCAAACCCAGATCACACACACAAAAGTCCCACTGGCTGATGCATGTTTCACCTTAGGCTTCACACATCTCTGCTCATCACAGCAGTAGTCATGTATGTTAATATTAAAAGCACACTCATGCAAAGAGTCACTGAACATAAAAAACTTATTTTTTATAAAAAGCTGAATAATGGCTTGTATAACACCATATAAAAGACAAGCATCATTCAGCAAAAAGGGATGTGTTTGAGCCATTCATAGCAATAGGCTGGGTTCTTCCACAGAGGAGGGACATGTATTGG
>OOFE01011087.1:7813-25175 GCA_900323365.1 Monocentris japonica
CCAGATCTCTGTTTTTTTCATATAAAAGGTGAGATGAATGTGTGTCCTTTCAATTCAATTGTCTACGGGCCTCTGTATGTCTATCAGTGTGTGTGTGTGTGTGTGTGTGTGTGTGTTTGGATGTTTGTGTACAATCTCAATAGCAATGTTCACCTGGCACCGTCATGTCCTTGAGAGCTGGTTTGTTAACAAAACGTTCCAGTCCCTCATCTTACAACGCAGACTTATCTTTTCTAATTTTCTGTTCTGAATGGAGTGAAAAGCATTCAACTGGTTTGAAAGGTTGCAGTGAAAGTGCTGTGGCGGTACAGCAACAATGCAGTGTTGCAACAACATCCGACACCCCACGCATGCATACGTGAACACTGTAAAGTGCTGAGACTGTCGTGTCATTCAAGATGGGCAATTCACTACTTTTAATTTATAGACTAAACTTGCCAGTCTCAAGATCAGCCACGAAGGATCCCATTTCCATTTCACACAACCGCTAATCTTCACACGGTTTCAAAAAAACAGCAGCTCATGATGAGCGGTTGCAGGGCAAATGTAATATGCTTGTATAATGTTTAAATGACAGTGTGTGTGTGGTAATTATGGCAACTCAGTATAAGGTGCGAGGCAACATGTGTTTATGGGTCAATGGATTTGGACTCTGTTTTGACCCTTTTCTAAATTCATGTGAATTAATTTGACAACTGATTGAAAAGTCAATGCAATGAAAAAGTTTTTTTTATTGCAATTCATTGATTGCCCTCGTGTCAACACTTTACGTATTTGGTCCAAGAGTCGCAGTAACTGATGATGGTTTACACTGCACCAGATGAATACTGTTTTTAGGCTACTACCATTACAGAATACCACTGGGTTTCATATCATGTCTCTGCAGGTTTTACTAAGGGAGATGACAACCGGTCTGAAACAAGACCCATTTTGTAACTGCCCTCCTAAATTGGCAATTGTGTGTTTGTGTTTGTGTGTGTGTGGGCATGTGTGGCTGGGTGTGTGTTTGAGTGTGTGTGGGTGTGTGTGTGTGTTTGTGAGCTGGCTTCTCCCCTGAACCCTGGGCTATAATGTAAATGTAAAAAAACACAATTTGGGTTGTGATATTTAATAACAAAAGACTCATTTCTCTTCATGAGCGTGAAGAACCGTTCTTTCAATGGTGATACCCCTTAAAAATGATAAAGTGCATTTCTTTCTGTTTATTTTATTTTTTTATCATTTCTTTTTTCAATAAAGTCTTAAGTGTCACATGTCTCACTCCGCCTTTTGTTTTCTGTCGCCAGGAAAAAAGGCTTAAAATAACCATGTAGCTGAACACTACATAGTTGAAGCCTGAACACTGTGTGGGTGTGTGTGTGTGTGTGTGTGGGTGTGTGTCGAATAAAATTAATCTTGTTTGTATTGAACAAAGTCTTATTACATAATGCACATGCCTTAAAGCCCATTCATAGCTTTTTCTCATGTCTCTCTCTCACACACAAGCACAAACCCCACCCACCTACCCCCACACTCCTTGAAAACAGTCACAGAGGGATGTAGACACGCTGTTGAAATGTTTCTTATTTATTTAACCTACAAGAGTCAGAGCAGGATATTTATTTGAGCATCGTGTTGTTAGGATGCACCTGTTTTCATTGCTCTTCCCATTCAGACTGGGAGGTAGATGCTATTGCAAAAATGAAAACATCCTATTGATTAGTAACGTTTCTAGGACACTGACACGACACACCTTGCAGGACAAGCCAAAGCCTGACGGCAAAGAGGTCACCTTCAGTCCTCCTAGCTGTTCCTTGAATCCAGGGTGAGTACTAGCTGACAACTGGTGCTGCAATGCTAAAATTGCCAGAATATGTGGTCCTGTGGTCCCGGTTTTTGACTTAGACAGAGTTACAGTGGTCCAAATGAAGCAAAATTAAAGCATAGATAACGTTCTTAAGGTCAGGAAAAGCTGAAAAACATTATTGAGTCAATATAATGACTGGATCAAGCAAGACTGATTATTTATATTAAACATGTCTGCCAGGTTTTCAGCAGGAGGCTGAACACAGTGTACAAGGTTGTGCTAAATCAGGCTAATACTGTGCAACTACTTTATGAAAATATACCTAATACACAATGGACGGTATTATTGTACACAATGTCAGTACGAACAGTACACGTTTTACTTACATGGTATTGCTACCCTGTTGTAAGTGCATTTTGTGGTGGTGAAGTTTTACTTTCACAGTATATTGTGTACTTAAAATTCTTTTCCATAGGTTAATACACTGGAAAAAGGTTAAAGTAATGTGCTACTGGCAACACTATGGGTCCTGAAATCATACCCACACATGAGATTCACTAGAGAAGATAACAGAAAGTGACCTGGCAGTAAAGTGTGATCTGAAACATTTCAGAGCAATGTAATAACAATCCCCTTTTCGGTGCATTAAGCCAAATGCCATGCTCCATGGTGTAAAACAGAGCCCAGAGATCTAAAAGGATTAAAATAAAGCAGTCACCGGCATCAGCAGCAAGGAGGAGAAAATTTAAGGAGGGCGATCCTTATGCAGTGTAGTGCTCTGACTGAAAATCCTCAAAGATGTGCTTATTAATAATAAAATATATCAGCTGACAGGAAACTAGTTGCTCTAAAACTTTGGATAAATAAGGGAGTTTGAAGATAGGTCTGCAATTGCTACAAACAAATCCAAATTCATTTTTTGAAGTGAGGTTGAAGTGCATACAGTATGTTCAAAATAAGATGAACCAGAAGCCAAGGAGCTATTAATGATTGATAGCATGTTTGGACCATCTGTTCCAATGATCTCTTTTTGGAATTTAATTGGAATAACATCCAGAGGGTAGGATGAGGATTTCATAGGAGAGATAGTTTTCTCTACAGACACAAGAGGAATAGGTTCAAAACAGCTCAGCACAGCCTGATGATTTTTTTGATTGGCAGGGGAAACATGGATGCTGATGCTCTACCTTTTTGGTAAAATAATTCCTCACCCTTTTCCAGGGAAGCTGGAATGACTGAATCTACTACAATGAGAGGAACCCAATAGTTGTGCTAGTTCTTTGAGATAATATTACAAGAAAATGTTTGATTTTGCATCCTTAATTGATTTATGGTACACTGACATTTTCATCCTTTAAAAGAGGAGTGGAGTGGAGTCCTAATTTATTGGCCTTCAGTTTACATTGTGCTTCTATGCTTCTTTCTGCTTAACCTCTTTACCTTTTAAACAGGACAACAGGGGCAACGGTAGGCTGAAGGTAAGAAAGTTAAAAAGAAGAGGGCTTGTTCCCGGGGAATTCAATGTGTAATACTCTCACCTCACTACCTCAGCTATAGACTAGCCAACAGTAGAAAACTGCAGTTGTATTGTGCAGCTCCCAAATGTGAACGTGTGTAACTGTATGAAGCAGAGCTTTGCTGAGCATTGCTGAAAAAAGAGCCTGTGGGCTCAGCAAAAAATCAAAGAGGAAGAAGGACCAGAGGTGAGACATCTCAGTGGTATTGTATTTGGTTTCAGCTAATAAAGACTCACAGGATCTACTAGCAGAGGTAGAGTGGTATTTGTGAGAGGAAGTGGGTACACTAGGCTGAAGAACCAGCACTTCTAATAAATTATTTGTAGACGTTACAGGTCCTGGCTGTAGACCAGATCCATCATTGACGTGTAACAGTTTCCTAGTGGTGGTATTGAAGTAATGATGGTCTCTTCTCAGCCTTAATTGCTGTGCCAAGGTCTCTTTGTAGGGTCTATTTGTAGGCCAGTGACACTGATTGGCATTCATAGCATGATCGCGATGTTATTTGTGAATAACATAAGGTTACCGGGTCCACAAGGCTGAGGTATGTTTATCCTTAAATCTTATCCTTGAATGTTCACAGTTTGTTTTATAAATCTCATCTGATTGTCTGTCAGCTTGTAAAGTCCTTTGAGGCTTGTTTGTGATAAAGGGCTGTATAAATAAACTTGACTTGACTATAAATGAAGTCTGTCGAGTTGGAATACAAAGAGTTGAATACAAAAGTACTTATCTCCACAAAATTAGCACGTTTCATATGAGAAAGACATCTTTTCTATCTCGAGACATGCCTTGAAGACATGTCGATTTTTCATGTCTGACGATACCTGGATCTAAGTTCTATAGGTGTGTGAAAGGACATAGCAACATTTACACAATTTGGAATTTGAAAATAAAGTTTCAATTTTGAAAATAAAAGCAGATAAAGTGCAGATGACACAGACATGCCTATGAGCTCTGGTGCACATTCATTCCACATTCTGCATTACATCAAAATATACCCATGACTCCTCTAGAGCAGCAAACAACCTCATTTACCAAATGTAGCTTATTCATTGGATTGGCCAGGAGGCATTAACTTTGTCTCTTGCAAATGTGCAATAAAAATTAAGAGTTAGGCACCAGTGAAGATAATAAATGTATTAAAAATAGGGTGCAGAAAATCTAGCAGTAGACTAGACTATAAGATCATACTATGCATGCGCCACACTTGATGGAAATATCACAGTCAGTCTATCTATAGGCTGCTATCTAACACTTTACTACCACAGTGCTATACAGCCTTTGTTTACTCCAAGGCTTCGTGGAGTAATGCTAATTGCCAGTTATCAAGAGGCCTTGGCTGGGTTTTTGTTGAAAAGTTGAAAAGACCAGGGGGACCAGGAAGAGGGAGCAAGTGTTTCACAGTAGTGACCAGACTCAACAAATACTAATGCAAATAAAGCTCATAAAGGCACAAATTAGTGAGTGATTAACTTCTCTTACTATATGGCTTTGTTGAGTACTCAATTCTGATTGGCCAATGAACACATTCTGAGTAAACAAACTCAATAGTACTTTTTTATTTAGAGTAATGAACAGCAATCTTACTGGATTTATTTATGATGCTATGGTTACAATTCTGTTACAGTGTAGCTCATGGATGCTAGCTGAACTATGTTATTGGCAGAATTACTTTAGCTTGTAATAAAATCATTTTAATCAATATTTTGTGCCAACAAAAACAAAAACTACATTTTCACAATAAATGTTTTTTGGTTTACCATGACCTGAACAGTGTTTCTTTGATCCCCCACCATTATTTTTTTTCATTATGGTCCTTCCAACTGTTGTTGCTTCATCTCCCCATATGCTGAGCAATGCTTTTGTTTATCTGCAATGTGCAAGAAAACTCATGATCATAATTATTAAAACTGACCCATCTGACACGCCCCAAACCCCCTTTAGCCCAAACACGTCTAGGTGTAGACAGAGGAAGTAGCCTGAGGTGTGAGCACCACTTAAGAGAAACCCCCCTAAAGTCCAAGCCTGTGAGTCTGCAAACAATATGCATTTACTTGCTTCATTACACCCACCTTGAGCATGACCGCGAACAAGAGATTACTGTCAATAATACAAGAACTAT
Organism: Monocentris japonica; assembly: GCA_900323365.1. Lineage (NCBI taxonomy): Eukaryota > Metazoa > Chordata > Actinopteri > Trachichthyiformes > Monocentridae > Monocentris > Monocentris japonica. Next base: position 13,242 of record OOFE01011087.1, read on the forward strand.
GTCTTTGTAGTCTAGTCTATTTAGTCTGTCTTTAAATCTTCCCTGTGTTTGAAAATGAAGACATTTTAGTACTCCCCCCACCTCCCAAAAAGCTATCTCAACTTTCAAGTTGCAAAGAAGAGATTCATTTTAGTCATTAAATCAAATATACATTATCTTATGGTGCCCAAACAAACATTAATCATTGGGCATAATCTCGACAGGTAATCTCCTCTCCCTTCTCAAACTTGCCTGTGAAAGAGATAAATAAATATATTTACAGCGCCCGCTCAGGAGAGAGAGGGCATCCTTGCAAAATGATGTCATTAGTGCTGAACGATAGCTCCCACTACTGCTGTTTGCTGTTGAAAAGACAAGTCACTGCATTCAATACGCCGTAGTTCAAGATCAAAATCGATAATAATATTCTTGGGCGAGTGAGTCTAATGGCTGGAGAATCCCATCACCTACCAGACGCCTCTAGGCAGCCAGCGCTCTTTTGTGCCATTGTTAAGAAAATCACTTAATCAAACCTCCAGAGGGTTTTCTGACATACGCACATATACGCACGCACACACACTCACATGCACATATATGCATGTAAGCATGCGCACGTACAAAAAAACACACAGGATAGATTTCTGTATGAATGTACGAGTCCAAAGAACCACTGGTCTTTTGGAAGAGGATTAGAAATGGATCCATATCACCACGACATTTTCTGGTTTCCAAGACGATTGAAATAATCCCTAATGATGACAGTAGAGACATGCCAGCCCCTGCTCACTGAGGGTTGAGTCACGACGGAAGCATCACTGCTGGATTTCCTCTGGATTTTCTGACATGATGCATAACATCCATGATGCTAAAGGGACTGCTATGAAAAAGCAAAAAATTCACTAGAATAAGTTGGCCAAACTGTATTAGGCAACTACATGAAGTACATTGGCAGCTCCAAATGGTGACATGGGGTATCTGTTTGAAAAATTTGAACTTCAATACCCAGAAATCCTGTAACATGATGTCAGTAAACTACACACAGCTGCTTACCAACCCAGCCAGACTGTGATCTCTTGTCACCAAAGGAACGAGAGAGGCAAGAGATCTAACAGTGGTGAGTCCAATTAACTCTGGATGGGGCTCCTGCTCGCTGTTATTTAGGAGACTTGTTTGTATTTTTTTGCTCGTCAGTTTCAATTCAAGTGACCATACCTGACAATTTACCTGAAATTTAATTTGGGCAAAAGGGGCAAATCTGCAGCATCTCAATCATGGGGGATGTGATGCTCCTCTCTGTTGCCTCACCACTTTGTGGTTTTGGCTGATAAAATGGCTGCATTTTTACATAAAAATCTTGCAGCTTCAAGTGGAATAGATCTAGTAACCCTAAAAGCATATAATAGCAGCACTAGCACAGCCGTGGTGAAATTAAGACGGTCCCAGGATGCACGTAAATGAAACCACTAATAGGTGTGTTTCTCACGCTCGTTCTCTCACATACACACCAACAAACAAGTAGCAGCACCCCCCCCTCCATTTTAAATCCCAAAGACCCAAGAATGATGGGGTGATCAGGCAAAGGGAGGCTATAGGATTGGAGCTGAGCCTCCCACCAATCTCCCTTCTCCTCGCTTGTCTCCCCCTCCTCTTTGTCATTGTAGCTCTTAGTGTCCTTCTCCTCTCCTCTCGCCTTTTGTCTTTTAGTGCGCCCCTCTGCGCTATTTCTTGTCTTAGTCTAGTCTCAGCTTTCATTTTTCTTCCTCACCCCATCCTCCCTCCGTCTCCCTACATGTCTGATCCATTGTCTCCTTCCCACCATCTTCCCTGTAACATAGGGTGGTTTTTGTTCTCATTTTCCCCAGCCATGTAGTCCATTCTGCCTCAGACAGCTGAAAACCAAAAAGGCTGGGATGAGAGCCTGACAATAGCATGTCACAAGTCTGGTAATGTTCATGGCTTGCAAATTTTTAGTCAGAATTAGAATTTCTGACAACAAAATGTAAAATAGTGAATAAAGTCCTAATCTGTTTTAAACACTCTTTGTAGCCTGTCATATAATTAAATAGAGTCTAGTAAGATCCAAAGCCAAAATGTCACCGTGTCACTGTAAAATACATTGTGTGTGTGTGTGTGTGTGTGTGTGTGTGTGTGTGTGTGTGTGTTGCACTTAGGGGATCACTGAGGATTGTATTGTAGGCCAGCTAGAAGGAAAGAGGGACAATTGAATCACTTTTAACAGCCTCATTTCTTGGCAGTCTCTTTCTCTCTCTCACACACACACACACACTTCCTTTCCAGGGCCTTTCCAGCATGCTGTCACTGCTCTTTTTGTTATCGACAGGGTCTTGTCAGGATTGCTGGATGGTTATGAAGAACTGAACCCAATCAGTTGGTTATTTCCCAGAAGTAGCTCAAGGTTTGAGCCACTGACATCAAGGACTGGATTTCACAGCAGCATCTTAGGTTTAAGATTGTTTGAGTTTGTAATAAGATCATAATAAGCTATAATAAACCAAGACATGAAAAATGATCTTAGTGCTACGATGCCTTCAAATAACAGAGAGATTCAGAAAGAGCCTGACTATTCTTTCTTTTCTGTTCTGTTGACTTGTCCGTCCTCTCTGTCTTATGCATGAGTGTTGATTTTATTTTGAAAAACTGTCTGTCAGCATCCACTCAAGGTTCAACTAACAATCCCTCATTTCAAGTCAATCCTTCTGTCTTGTGTTCGTTATAGTTGTAGCATCAACTCTTCGTGCCTCTTTTCCAGTGTGTTTCCTCTTCATCCATACAGTGCCTCTGCTCTGTGGTCTGACGGTGACACAGAAGTCCCGAGGGATTTCGGTGGATTAGCATCATGACCTCTTGGGTGTGTTTGATTCCTCCTCTCCTCTGCTCGCCTTTCCTTCCTCTTCTCTGCTCATCGATCTTCCTTTTCTCTTTTGTTGTATTCTGTCCCCCCCTCCTATCCCCTCCTCTCTGCTGCACTCCCCATCACTCCAGCAACCATTGCTCTCCTCTTCTCTCTTCCTATTTCCTCCTCTCTCCTCTCCTCTCCCCTTCTCTGATCTCCTCTCTCTCCTCATCTCCTCACCTTCTCTGATCTCCTCTCTCTCCTCATCCCCTTCTCTCCTCATCTCCTCTCCGCTCCTCCTCCTATGGCATAACGCACAGGGACCAGTGCAGCTTCACGCCAGCGAAGAAAATCACATAAAACACCCTGTCTCATAAAAAGGAAGGCACAACTTCCACTGCTTGTGTACCCACAGGACAATTTGAAAAGTAGCAACAGCAGGATAATAAGTCAGAAGACATTTTGTTATGAACTGGGATGTTCAAAAGAAAGCTGTGAAATCCTAAAGCCTGGGCTGCATGTTCATCGCAAGAAACCTGAGGTTGATGGGGCGTAGAGAAGAAATCAATGTTTGTTATTACAAGGCTGGTTTAAGCGATGCAATTGGCACCCGGAGGCATAACATGACGCTCTGATAAAAGCCCTCAATTTTTAGCAGAGCCATGTACTGTATTTATGTATGTTATGAAAAAAAGAGAATGAGAAATTCTGCTGGAGGCCAACTTCTGAAAGATAAAGTTTTTGTGAAAAGGAACACCTTCAAAAACCATAATAACTGTTCTTCAGCTGAATCAACAACATTTCCCAAACCATTCTCTAACATGCATCTGTGTCTCTTCATTCACTTCTCTCCCTTTCCCTTCCTCTCTATCTCTCTCTCACACACACATACATAAAAAAATAACATTTCTCTCAATACCTTTGCTACCCAGCTATAGTTGTGGGTATATTTGGTCTCTTTCCCGTTCTTGCCGTTCTGATCTATATAGCTGTTTATTAACCCTGCACTGGAATAAGACCCCACTCACTCAGGCTGTCATATCACTCTATAAACTGGAACTACACTGGAACTACACTCTGGAACAACTGGAAATACACTCCCCTCCCTGCAGGACCTATACACCAGGAGGTGCAGAGCCAGAGCCTGTAGGATCATGAAAGATCCTCACCACCCCAACAACGGACTGTTCCAGTTGCTACGGTCAGGCAAGCGCCCCCGCAATCACGCAGCCAAAACGCAGAGACTGAGACGGAGTTTCTTTCCTCAGGCCATCAGGACTGTAAACTCTGACCTCACCAGGGCCCCCACCAAGCACCACACACATACACACATACACACACACACACACACACAGACATACACTTGCATTTGCACATATTTATATATTTTCACATTTTCAGATGTTTGAGTTATATTTTATATTTGATACCTATTGTAAACAGTGTGTTTCATTTTTTTTCTGTAAATATTGTTTTTGCTCCTGTTGTTTTTTTGCACAATCCCGTGAGCATTGCCACTTTTCATTTCACTGCACATCCTGTATGCGTATGTGACAAATAAAGTTCTTGACTTGACTTAAAACAAGGTCTGCACTGACCATAAATCAGCTAATACCTGGTAATGCCTTTAGAATATAACCATCAACTCGCCAAATCAGCAACAAGTGATTATGTAGCGCTAATAAATAGGTGATTGATACAAAGTCAGGCATTGATAACTTGTGTTTTTATTTAAGATGGCATGGTAGACCTATGAGCATTAAGTATCATCAATTATATCAATGAATACACTGTACAGATGAGACTGCAATAAGTACACGTTTCATTCAAAATGAGAAAACACCATTTTAAAAAACCGACAGCTACACAAAATGAATGAAAGCACACAAAACAAATCATGGCACTTTCAAAACATAGTGTGCTATTTAATTTCATGGTTGACAAAATGATAACACTTTTACCGCCCTGATCCTCTAAAATGAAATGCTAAATGATGAATTTCAATGGATATATTGGAAATGTACTCTTAAATGACAGAAGGGCATAGAAATGATAATTGAATTTATGGTACTCATATCCACAGTACTCCCATATCATCAGATTCAAATAATTAAATAAAACTACAACACGGCTGCTATTAATATGAAGTGATCATAATCACTTCAAAATCAAAAATCAATGGACTCAAACACATTTCTTTTTCACTATTATATATTTACTCACATTATATCCATAATCATGCTTTACTGTATGCCAGACAATCTTGTTTTGTTATGGAAAATTGCGAAAATATATTGTGAGCAAACACATACACTGTATAAGAGCATAAGATGTAGTGAGCATGGCATGAGGGAGCTATGCTGGGGGGTTTTTTTTCTATCTGCTTTTGCATTTTTTTTGCCACATCATTATGAAGTCCAAAGAAAGATAGGAGACATTGGAAGTTGCAAAGATTTTTGCTGACAGTTTTGCAAAGCCAACAGCTCCTGCGGCGTAAACATGCCGGCAAGCTGCACTGTCAACTGCTGAAACATGTTGGAAAAATGACAAGAGCCATCTTCTTAAAACAAGAAGGTTATTACTGCCTAGGAGACATAATCACACAACATAGTAATGATTGGTCAACAAGGAATGTCGAACCCTGAGTCAGCTGTGTGACATCACAATGACAAACACAGTCTAACAATCAGGTGGAAGTTGAATGTGTGGTTTGGCTTTCTGGTAAGTTAGTCTTAGCCAGAAGTAGAGGACACCCACACTCATTTTGCAGATAAAAGGTTTAATTTATTAGACAGACTTTTGCCATTCTTGATGAAACCCTGATGGTCAAAACATTGAATGACTTCTTATCTGCAAAATGAGTGCTTCTACATTTGCACTTTCATTAGGTCAATGCACGACTACCAGCTACTCTAAAGAAAAGAAAGTGCATGGGGTTTACTCTTATTTTTATCAATTTAGCCAACAGCCAATTGTTGGCTAAATTGTTAAATAGATTGGAGTCATATTGGCAATTGTGACTGTTTCATAACTCTTGGACAAATCAGCTTAAAATCAATTATTGTATGCTAACTGACAATGATTTTGCCGAAAAACCTAAACATGCTTTGTTTGCTCCTATGACTTCCAGTTGTATCAGGAGTTACCACAATTTTTTTCTTCTGCTTTCATTATAATTAATTAGAAAAAAAAATGTTTTTATATTTGTCAGAAATGTTACGTGTGCATAACCTCACTCTCTTTCTCACTGTTTTCTTGCTAGTTCAAAATACTGTGAATGTAACAGACCACCCATGCATGCAGCATGACTCTGTTTTCATCTTTCAAAATAGACATACATTTAATACTCACATTACTTAAATACTTACTTAAATAAAACCATAAGAATCAATGCAAGATTAGAAAGTGGGGAAAATAAAAAAAAATGCATAAAAGCAAGTCTAAAAAGTGCTTTTAAAGTCGTGATAAATAAGCCGACACTGTTCCTGTACGTTCCTCAGGGAGGGTGTTCTACTGCCTAAGGGCCCTGATAGCAAGAATGCAATCATCTTTAGTCTTTGTTTGAGGCAATAGAATGTATGCTCATATTGATGTCTAGTTATTGTAATTTGATTTTTTAATACCCCAAACCCCAATAATATGCATCATCATAATGTCTAGGCATTGTACTTGGAATTTGTCTTCTTAATACCCCAAATCCAGGACAAATAAATGCCTGGAGTTTTTGGAGGCTAGGGGACGCAGGACTAAAAAAACTACAGATTATCCAGAGTAATCCACTGACATCTGGCCTTTTTAAAGCTGCACTAGGCAAGATTTTGTTATGTAAAAATACACCTGTCTTATCAGCCTAAATCAGTGGGGCTGCAACAGAGAAGAGATGATGTAGACTTATTTGGCCAAATTACATTCTCACCAACTGATGGCTGAACCTCTTCACCACCTCCACCCCACCAGCCACTAAGAAGGAGAAATTCAGGTTCGAGGAGTGCACAGTTTACTGATGTCATGTTATCTGATTTCTGTGTTTTGAAGTTTTCAAAATTCAAACAGCTTCCTCTTGCTGTCAGTTTGGGCTGCCAAAGTGGTAAGTGCAGCTTTAACATGGTTGCATTGACACTGATCTCAAACGGAGTAACTTCATGCGCAATGCATTATCTGTAAGCCTGCTTTTCCGTAGAACTGCAAATACAACCAACCCTACACTGAAATTTGTTCTCATGCACTCCTTTTACAACAAAAAATATAGAGAATGAAAAAGATTAGAATAAGATAGGGAATGTTTTCTTTCCCCAGGGTGTGGCCATTTCCTCAATAAGACAGCAAATTTAACATTACAGTTCACAATACCACTCACAATGGCCTAAGAAAAGATTGAGCATCAAGCAATCAATATTTTAAAGCAGTAAACATTTTCACTTTTCAGAACGCACCTCCATAAAAGTTCAGCAGCAGTTAATCTTCAACTCAAGTTGCCTTGGGGATCCACTGTCACCACAGCATTCAGGCTCTTTTCCCTAGCTCTCAATATCAATATATGACCGCAAACAGGTGAAATTGAATTTTGAGAAAAGAAATATTATAGTATTACCAGCCTACATCCCCTGGCATAGAAGGGAAGAGACTTTCACCTTGCTGGACAACCTTTACACAAACACATTCCCTTTTATGGAGAAATTGTAATTCCCTTCAGTGTTACTGACAGCATACTGCATACTAACAGTTGGATGACATTAATTTCATACCACAGCCACATGTGTATATTTTCCTGCGTGAAGGATTTACAGTATATCCAAGTCCAATGGGCCAACAGATCATCCACAAAAAAGGTTGGTACGCTTCAGAATAGGATCTGCTCATGCATGCATCATGTGGTAAAGCCACAAAAATGGCATAGAACACACTTTTGCTTTGCAAGTTTGCTGCGAGTCACCAAAGTACCAAATGGGTGCAGGCAATGAAAATGCACTTTGCCAGCACAAAGCCCTGCCATCTGCTGTCACAAAAATAGAGCCCAGTAAGGTATCTTTCTAATAGGCTGGGGAAGGCTACTATTTTTAATAGTGTGACTTTTTAATAGTGTGACACTGTGAGATGGATAAAGAAGCACTTCCCCCTACTCTACCCTAACATTTCAGAACAGGGGAAATTCTGAAGAAAGAGAGAGGAAGAGGAAGAGGTTAAAGAGAGCAAGGAAGATTTTCTGAATGAGAGAGAGAAGAGAAACCAGAAAGAGTCAGACAAGACTTTTTGTCTTCTCCAAAAGCCTCAACATCTCATAAGTCAGTCTAGTGTGTCAGGAGGTACCTTGCTTTTACTGCCGGCACAGCTGTTGATGTTGACAAATGGTTTTGATTTCTTGCCCCCCTAAAATCTATTACAGAGAGTGAAAAGCCCCTCAGTCTAGTCTACAGTAGCAAATATAAATACCAGCACTAAAGCAGCAGACAGTCTCCAACATACTAGTGAATCAATAATAATAATCATTAGCATCATCATCATCATCATCTTATTTTCCTATTTATATTAAAATCTTTACATTTAAAATCTGTGTATTTATTTTCTTTTGAAGCTTGAACTCATAGTACAGTAGCACAGCTTATTTTATCTGTGATTTTAACTCACATCTCATAAAACTTGGGTTAGGGTTAGCTCTGTTACTGATAAAAGTTTGATAGACAGCAGTATAGACTATCTGTATATGTTTTCACCCCTGTTAGTTAGTTTGCTATCTGTCGGTCTGTCAGCAGCATATCTCAAAAACTTGTTGGTGAGATCGACCCTGGCCCAAGGAACAATTATATTACAGGATTATCGTTTTTCAACCATAACTATGAAACTAACAGAGATACAGACTTAATTCCATGTTTGCAGCATCAAAAAATCAATTTAACCTAAAACTGAAGCGATAGGGATGACATCTTTGGGTATAACAAAACGTTGGAAAATTGTTCAGTCCTGGCGGAGGTTTGCACTCTCTAGTTCAAAAGTGCATTTCATTTAATAAAACATGCTAGCCAGGCCAGCCAGGCCAGCCAAACATTCTCTAGCAACTTCTTTCTTTCTAAACTTGCCCACACCTAAGACATGAATAAAACTAACAGAAATAAAAGGAAATATTAAAGGGAGGCCACATTTCAAACAACGTGTGATATGACCGTGGTTGGTGAATCGTATGGGGTGCTAAATGTCACCCCCTGGATTTCGTGGCCACAGGGTAACATTTGGCACCCCATACGCATTTCATGGACAAAAACAAACAAGGTATTCTTGGATTTAACGTGACGAAAATTAATTTTGTGGCACAAAATCTATTTCATGGATGAAATTCACAGGATAACATTTGGCGCCCCATAGAATCGACAGTTCCTCTAGATTCTGTGGCCCATTATGCAACAAGCATAAGATTATGGAAGCACAAATTGCCCGAATACATAGACAAACAAGTTTGCACAATAGTGGGCAATAAGCTACTGGCCACACTGAAATGCACATGAGCACAGACAGAAGTGGCATTCACTGCCTGGGTTTTCAACACTCGGCACAATGAAGAGCAGAAGAAGGCGTCTGTTTTTCTAGCTGGCATAAATATTTTTTATTATTAATGAAATTAATGTTTTCTTATTGTAATATTTTCTTTTCATTATTAATTTTTTTCAGCCAGGCTTCTGCGATATCAGCATGGGAAATTAAAGCACCCACAACTAATGTTTCTATTTATAATTATAGAACAATGCATTACATTGCATGTTAAAGTCTGTTTAAAAAAATATAAGCCTACATACATTCATGGATAAGGGCGCTAGGGGTGCAGTGAACCCCCTGCTTCCCCCCCAAACTGCGCCTGTGAGGAGGAGATTGCAAATGACTCCTGCCAAAGCCTCAAAAAGCTATTTTGTGTGAATTCACTCCCCAGTCTCCCCATCAGTGTGAAATAACAGGAGCAAACTCTTTTGGTCTCTTTCTTTGTTGAACCTTTTACAACTACTGGCCTGCATTTGGTTGGATGTCTTTTGGGTGGTGCACCGTTACATCTACTGCAACATCCCTTCCAAAAGCATTTCAGTCTTTTGTTTTGTCCATTGACCCTCCAAATGGCACACATGGACAATCAATGTCTCTGTTGTGTCAAAACGTAAAAGTCCTACTAACCCGTTTCTTACCTTTATCTGCACTTAATGCTGAGGAGTTAAATGAGCATGTTGTGGTATGGGAAGAAAAACATTACTAGTCTACGAGGCTATTTGTGCATTGTCCTTGTACTTGTCTTCCAGTGCCCCTTTCATTATAGCAATGCTACACACAGCATCAACTCCACAAGTGTACACATCCACACTGACACATACAAGCAAACCACACGTGCACATGTGTATGTGCATACACGTGGCCTTCTCTTCACTAACAGGTTCAGTGGAAAGAAGTGAGGAAATCAAAGGCAGTCTTCCAAAGTTTGGCATATTGACAGCTTCCCAGCAGTTAGAAAATACCACTCAATAAACCATCTCAGTCCAGAACAGAAATCCATTTGGCTCAGACCTCACCAACCTTTCAATCCATCAGCCAAAGGCGGGAGCAAAACAAAAGCAAGGGGAGAGATGCCACAATGCAAGAAAATATAACTTGTGTCTGACGGAGAATTGGCTTTCATTCGATACAAAATCCTTCAATTGTCAATTAAATTGTCCTTCATTCAATTGTTGTTACAAAATAATACTTAAAATGATATGTGATAATGCCTATTTAAAATGATTTATACATATATATGTATACTATGGCATATATATAAAATAAAATATATAAAGCATTATGTTAGATAAAAGCTTGAATGTAAGACTGATAACACTACTACTACTGCTAATAATAATAATAATAATATCAATAATAAGCAATGTTTAAAATGGTTTGTCAGAGTTGAATGTGGTCTAAAAGTGGCACATAGTGGAACAAACTCAGCAACTTGAAAAATAAAAATAACAGCAGGCAGGTTTGGTGAGATTTTCAGTGAAGTCTGCATTGAGCTTACTCCTTTGAGGAAATGTACAATATTCAGAAGATAACATTTTCACATTGAATTACATAACTAAATGTATCATTTATGTGAAACAAGTAAATGTGTTTTCTTTCTCAAACAAACAAATTTCAACACATGAACATATTTTTCTCCCGTATTTCCCACATATGAACATCCCTAAAATAGCTTCTTCCTCAGCTGGATGTGTGCATCCCGTATGGAACAGAATATAAGTTGGATGGGGGGTTACAGGGAGAAAGGGTAACAGTGAGGAGGACCCCTGCCATAATAACATATGGAGCAAGCAGGTTATGATGAGATGGGATGTGACAGCCTATGAGATCCCTGAGGAGCTGGGGTCAACCAATAGCTGTGGAGACATCTGTGGACAACAGGAACATCCACAGAGTCAGCTGATACTGCCCCTCCTTCATCGTCTGCTAAATTAACTTGAGATATTTCTACATGCTAGGCATTTGGCTGGCATCTTATTGCAAATGATTTACAAGAACACTTTGACAGGACGCATGGTTGTTAACAGACACCCATTGGCTCTTATAGAGGAGGAACCTGTGACCCACTGGTGTCGCTAACCACTAGGAAATATGGTATTTACAACATTTTATAACACATTCTGAAGCATGAGCAAAATTGTGAGTTTTTTCCCCAGAACACCAAGAGGGTCCACTTTAAATAAGCTAAGACTTCAGTGTGAATGAGTGCAATATTAATCCCTCAGTGAGCAATGGCTCAGAGTAAAATAGTGTGATTTGGTATCACACTTTGAAAATAGTGTCAAAAGATTTTCCAGAAACCGTGCACTCTGTACCACAAAAAGAAAAACTTCCCCATTTCCGTCCTGCAAAATCCCCCAAAGTCGTTGAAAACCACATTCTATAGAAAAGTAGAACCCCTTATCAAGTGCATGTGTTCAATCCTCAGCTTCAACAAATACGCCTGAAAATGGGAGCCCTTATCAGAAGCCATTGCCAGGAGAAAAGATACACCAATAAGAGAAATGTCTGAAGCAACACAAAGCATCCATTACACATAGGATCAGGCCTTATGCATTTTGTACTTCACTGCTGTG
>OOFE01011092.1:0-11503 GCA_900323365.1 Monocentris japonica
TTGTTCAGATGGAACAGAAGAGGAAATGAAATCTCTGAGCCCAGTGTTAACCCATTCCTGGGACTCTCACTCTCCTCTCTAGTGTGTGCATTCTTGCTCTTTTTCGCCCTGTTATTTAAAAAAACAACCACATCGTCGCTTTGATGATTCGCATCTATATTAGGAGGCAACAACCATGCAGCTCGTTCTTTTCCAACATGGTGCGGTGAAGGACACCGTGCACAAAGGACTCTGCTCACACATCAAACATTGCTTGAGTGCTCTTAACCGCTCCAAATCCCATAACGCGAGAGTGTTTTCAGTCACTCCTTGTCACCACAGTTGAAAGTAGTAACAGTGGTCTATTTAGCGTGCACCACAGCTCCTCGCCGCAGGACATTCTGCACTACACGCATGTATGACCTCATTGAAAGAAATGCTGTGTCAGTGTCTTGCTGGAGCTAAGGCCAGAAGTCACATCCCTCCCTTCTCAACTCTATTCTCCTTGCAAAAGATTCACACTAATCTCAAGTACACAAGGTTTTATTTTTGTACGCTGTGCTTTTGTGAGAGCTTGAGCGCATGCATGTTTTTCCTCCAGTCTAACCACGTCCTTGGTTGGTTACTATGCAACCAGGTCAGGACAACACGGACATCACAGTAGCTGAATGGCCATTTTGGGTAAAAGCTCCCCGCAATAATAAACAGCTTCTGGCAACGAAAAGATGTTTTCCAGCTGCAGATCTGTGCCAAAATGCAGAACTGACGGCGATACCATTTACTGCTGTGGAAAAACATCAGCTGTCCAAACCAACATACCTTTAGAGGCTTTGAACAGCTTGTAATCTCTCACAAACTAAATGCCTCTCAGAAACATGTCAGCTTCAGCTGTTGCCAAAGAAATTACAGTTACAGTATTACTTTCATATAAACTAATTCCTCCCTCTTCAGCCCGTTGCAGGCTGTTTTTCAAGGGACTGAAAAGGAATTTTGTGAGCTCACTTGTATTTTTGTATTTTTTATCTTAACTTGGCTACAGCTGGCCATTGTGTTTGCTGGAAGCTCTGAGATGTCTTTACATGGGGAAGATAAGCCTTAGAAGCACAAAACAGCTGCCAAGGATTTTTACAGCGTCGGAGCAGGAATGCCTCGTGCTTATTTTGGATCGGCTCCAAAGATATTTGGGACTGATTCGAAGAGAGATCAACTGAACTTTACTCTCTCTCAGAGAAAGGGAAGAGAAGCAGAGATTTTGTGATTACCAGATTCTGTGAGGTCCAAATTAATTGAGAAACTACGAAGCGCAACGGTTTAGCTACAGTTAAGTATCATCTTTTACTTTCCTGTTAACTCAGATTATAAATATGAAAGCAGACGCAGATAGCGCTCGTGCAAATTATCGAGGCTACAGTTTCTGCTGAGTTGTGACTATGAACGGCGGTGTGTTAGCCTTGCCCTGACATGTCATCATCACGGCCTCTGTGTTTGATTTCTTGGAATCGCTGGGAACACAGTTATTTTTCCTGGCAGCGAGCCAAGCTAAACAGATCAGTCACAGAGTGTGTTTTGTAATTGAATCAAATAAACAGGATGAGCTGGCCGGTAAACAGTGGAAGGAGGGCAGGGCGTTGGAGGAGAACTCAGTCCTCCCAGGTCGCTGCTCCTCCCACGTCACCATGGCAGAAGTCCATGAGGTCAGCTACCCTGCTATCAGTCACTTACACACACACAGACACGGTTGTGTAGTAATGGAGTACTTGCAATGGAGTTACATATTCTGAATACAAAATAGAACTATATAACATGTTCAATTCCCTGAAAATGAATGTATTCTGATTACAGTTACTTGTGAAGGATTACTTCTGGGAATACTTGAAAGCGAGAAACTCAGAAGGCCATTTAAATAGTGCCAGGCGTTCTATGTCTTTACAAAGATTCATTTCCAGAACTGTGAAATTTTTCACTTATCTGAAAGTAATTGAAAGTAATCAGAATACACAACTGATCTTTAGTAATCCCTTGGATTATGTAATGCATTACCCTGCACACACACACACACACACACACACACACACACACACACACACACACACACACACACACACACACACACACACAGGGAGTTTGTTGTGTCTTAACACTGTCAACCTGTATTTCCTTCCTGGGATTGCGCAATTTGAAATGTTAGTGTTCTCCAGAAGCCCTTATTACTGATTTTCAAACATGCTTCTCAGTCTTTCTTCCTTTTTTCAGGAAAGGACTAGGTAAAGCTGTTGCAGCTGACTAGTCTGTCATTTACTCTGGAGAAAAATAAAATAGGGTGAAGAGGTTGTGACCCAGCCTGGAGAAATGGAGAAGGTCACCTTTGTGATTGGTGGATAATACATGATGCCATTGTGCCCTAGGCTACATCTAGGCAAGACTTCAATCTGCAGCCCTCCCTTCCCCTCTGTGATCAGTAGGACTGGGCTGTTGTGACTGGGGCAGTCTGACAGATAGACCTTGATGAGATTCAAGGCTGAAAGCCAGGCTCTGTGACTTGAGGGCCAGGCCGGGCCAGGGATGACGCAGGCCCAGGGAAACAGAGAGCACTGTGGACAGCCCTGGCCCCAGTGCTGGGCCCCCAGCCCCTCCTGTGCCTCCAAGCACTTCCTGCCTCTGTCATTCTACCAGCAAATCCAATCCCTGATCAAAGGCCAAGGAGAAAAAAGGGGAAGAGAGGAGCGAGGAGACAGAGAAGTGAAAAGGGCGAGAGAGATTGACGTGCGTGTTGGGGGAAGAGAGGGAAAACAACAAACAGCTCTTTATCTGACAGGGGAGGCAGCTGCTCAGGCTGGGGCACCTGTGTGCCTGCTGCCTCCCAGCCCGGCGCCAAGCTCCACCCAACTGCCCGCTAGTGCCAGACCCATGAAAGGTTGCCGTGACAACACCCCCGGCCCATCGTCTGAAATAAACAACCTTTCAACCTGATCTGAGGAGAATAACCTTTAGATGATCCATGGCCTGGCTGAGGTAGTGCTGGCACTACAGACTACATGACTAACTACTGCCTGCGCCAGTTTCACATCATTATGTGTTTTTTGTATATGAGCCACACATACCCACTGACTGCCATAAAAATAGTTGCATCTTTCACATACACCCAGTTACAGATACAAAACCAGTGCACATTATCATTACTGTTTTTGGTATTACATCTTGGATATGTCACTACCCTCTAATGTCTGTTTCAGTCTGAAGTCAGAGGAGTTAACCCACCCGTTCCTGCCACTGCTTGAGGCGAGGCAATGCACCAATCCTGCAGGACTCAGACAGGACCATTGCTTCAGGGCAATTACCAGACCAGATTAAAAATCAACTATCATTGAACAGATGTCCTAGCTCTTTCTCCCAGCATGGGGGCAAAATCTTATTACATCTCTCCGGGCAGGGCACAGACAGTGGAACCCTTTCCTTAGGATGGGATGTGTCCTCCCTGTTTAGAGTCTACACACACACACACATGCACATGCACGCACACACATAGACACAGGTTTAGAGGACAAGGTTTGGTTCTAAGCAGAAGTGACATCCCATTCATTTGAGCTGGTCAGGGTCTGATGTCCCCTATCTTATCTTACAAGGCTTAGTGCTGTGAAATGACATTGGCTCTGCTCCAGCAAAGACCACTGCAGTGGCTAGCATCCCTGAAGCCAGCTCGCTCTGCACTCCACCCGCTGACACTCCGCTGTCTGCAGCTTAATGCTCTGTTATGGTTAAATGCCGCTATTCAGTATCATTTCACAGCTGTTAATGTTCCGAAGCGGTCACTGTCTGTCATCGCTAAAAATACCCCAGACAAGAGCTCACTAATTGATGTCAAATGTGAAGTTGAACTTGTCAAGTAATGCGAGCTGATTGCTTCATAGATTGGTGGTATGAAATTGGACAAGTTTGCTTCATATGTTAAAGCCTGCACTATGATTATAGAGGAGGATGATATTAAAGGGCTTTCTTGTGAGAAATGATTATGTATTGCTAAATCCCCAATCAAATTTCCCTGAATGCGTTTTACCGTTTGTCGTCTCGGCTCTTGTCATTAGCCGTCTCTGTTGCTGGCAATGGTACAGCAGGATCAGGAGGCAGTTGCCATGGTAAATGGACTCACGCATGGGAGTAAGCATCTCTTGAGTGAAGGCTTGGGACATAATTGCCTCCATTAAGTTCCTTGGTGGGTACAACAATAAATGTACAAATAGACAAAGAGACAAACGGATACCTGATAGAAATCATTACAGAAGCACTAGAAGGACAAGAAGGACAAGAAGGCTACTTGTGTAGGGAGTATATATAGAGGGGATTGTGATGCAGTGGCTGAAACAAAACACGGAGGGTGTGCATGATGTTGAAAAAGCTACCGTGTATGTTTCACCATCACCAGCGTTATTTTGGGTCACTGGAGGTAAAAGAAAAATGAAAGCCTGTCATCCCGGCCATATTTTAGGCTGCTCTCCGTGTCACTCGTACCATTCGTCCGACTTGCCCTCTCTCGCCACGCGTCTGTTCTTTGAAGGTTTCACTCTTTCACCCTCCTTTATTTAATCTCCCCTTCTCGTGACAGCGGCTCCCCGTCCTTGTGTGTCAGTGCAGGGCTGGTTCAGAGGGATGATGGGAGTGCGGGAGGGACGATGATTGATACCAGCGGGCCGGCGGCTCCGGTACAGTGTGCATCAGCGAGCACACTACGCCGCAAGATGATACACATAGCATACGATAAACCATTAGGTGATGAAAGTACCCTTTGAAGGGGAACTATTTCTGTTCCTACCTCAAGGATTCATTATTTACCTTTTCTTTTTGTGTTTCCACTGCGGGCAAAAACAATCTTCAAATGATACTGAGCCCGGAGGAGTAAGTGAGATTTCTGGTTTCGGTCTTTTGTCTCCAATAGTTTTCCAAACCTGCGGTGAAGTAAAAGATGCTCAAATAAAAGCATCTCCTTAAAATTTTGACCAATGTTTAACCCAGTTTTAGCTGTTTGAAGAAGAAAGACAACAACAACACTACGCGACGTGCCTTTATATCCATTATCCAAATTAATGCTTTGCTTCATCACATCCTTTTTGATTGCTGAATCAATTCACCCGGGCTTCACTTGTGCTGTGCTCTGGGTAGCCTGTTAATATTCTAGTCGTCTCCTGTATCAGATAAAGGAGAGAGACAGGCTCCTCTTCATCTCTCAAAACACCAGCTGTGCAGAGCCATGAGACATACACACACACACACACACACGTGTAGCTGTAAACAGAGCATTGCAGACACACTAATAGATTCATACATACAGGCAAACTTATATAACTGAGGAGTTTGTGGGCAACAGCATCAATTTTGCATGGCATTCATCCTGCATGATTCACAACGTGCACAGAGTCGTCCTCTTGTTCACCAGCAGCTTTCCTCAGAGGAACTCAGCCCTCCAACCATTTTGCCAAGTTCAACCGATGCACCTGCACACACCGGGTATTAGAAATAGCAGAGGTGGAGGAGGTGAGGAAGTGAAAGCCTCAGATGGGCAGATATCACCTCCTCCTGTCAGAGGTGGGTGTTGATATGCTGCTGGCACCCCCAACAGTCCCTTCTTTCATATCCTACTCATTATTCATCCCTCCATCCTCCCGCCTATCCTCTATTTCTCAAAACCTTTCTCTCACTCATGCTCCAGAGTATCCTGGTGCCCCCCCCAAAAAAACTAGAGAAATGCATTGACGCAATAGTTTTACTCCGTGCCCCTGGGCTTTGCTGGTCCCCTCTCCTCTGAAGCGATTAGTCACTCGAGTGGACCAAGAGTCTGAAAGCTTCTGATAGAGGACTGCTCGCAGCCCGAGTGACAAACTCAAGGACATTTTGTTGTTGTTGTTGTTGTTGTTGTTGTTGTTGCTGCTGTTGCTGCTGCAGTTATTTATGTGGAGGACTGTATGAGAGTGGCTGGCTCCTGGGGGCTGAGTCGAGGCAGTCAGCCATGGTGATTACATACCACTCGGCCCAGCTCTTTCTCTCGTACCGCTCACCGGCAAAGAGCTAACAGCTTGTGTGTTATCTTTACAATGACTCACCCATCAGTTCACGTGGACACAGCACTCTCCTCTCTCTGCACACAAACACTCGCCCATATGCTCGCGAAATGGAAATGCATGGGTGCAGCAACATACATACAGCTTGACGTCACAAATGTCAGATTCCATTGTTTAGAGTATAGATTGACTTAATTCTGCACTCTGGCGCTTCATCGGCATCACATTTCGGATCAACTAGATGAATAATAAATGTGAACCCATCAGCTCACATCCCAGCACACACGAGGCAAATTAGCAAGGTCGCTGAGCAATACAGTGGGTTACCTTGTTTCTTGTTTCCGGGGAAACGACAAAATCCAATTAAAGGAGCCCATGAACCATAGCAACATGTGGTAAACACAGCATGGCACTGCCGCAAGTTGTTATTCAATCATCAGAAGTAAAACAAACAATTACTGCAGAATGACCCTAATGCAGGAACAAATGAGAATCTGCATGAGGAAGTGTAGGTTGGGAAGGAAAGTGATTCATCCCTCATACATGTTGCCCCAGCTCCTTATTCACAAGAGTAATGATAATACTGATGAGACAAGCATTGTGGGGAATTTATTATATTGCTGTCTAAGTGTCTTTCATGTTGAGGACAAAGCATTTCCAGTGATTTTGCATTTCAAAGAGGATCTACAGTATCGTTGTTATTGGAATTGATGGAGGTATGTTACCAATGCTAATGAACTAATGCAAGACCATTGTGTGGTTAAATTAAAGTAGATCTGAAGGATGGCTTTTTGAAGTTGATGAATTTTTCATAATGCCTAATCTCTCTCAGTTCCATAATAGATTGTGCTTAATGCTTAAGTAGATCATAATATCTTGAGGAGGATTGATCATCCTCATATACTCTGTAGCTGAATGGAAGACGCTCCAGCTACCAACAAACTAGTAAAAGATAGAAATATAATCACTTGGAATTCATACATCCATACATCACATACATACATCTAGTGATACTACATCCACCATAGAGACCATCTATACAGGGTGCAATGTAATAGTCATTCTCACATGCTACGGTGGTGTTGAGGAATCCACAGGAATACGATCCAGTGTTATTTTTAAGGAGGATTCACATAGCAAAGCTGGCTCACTCTCCCAGTTGCCATGGCAACAATCTAACAGTTGGGGCTAGATGAATGGATGGTTGGACCTTGAAAGAATAAAGCAGGGAACATTTATCCATATTGTACATATAATGCGTTTCCTGTAGATGTTTTGGTTGAGGTATATAGATATTTTGAGATCTCTATCAACATGGGGCAGAGATACTTGAAAAAACAAGAGGGGAAAAACCCCTAGCAGGAACTCACCTCCCCTGCAAATAGATTCCCATCCAGCCCACATCTTTTTACAGTGTTGGTGAACCAAACCTTGACATTTATCTTTTGAAACTGTCAGCCTGTCACGGTGTTTGCCACGTCGACCCGTACATATTTGTCTGTCTCTGTGTCAACATACCATAAAATTGAAAGAATTGAAATTTACTAACTGCTAACAGGCACTAAGAGGGACTGGCAGCACTTGCTTAAGTTAGCTGTGTCTTGCAAATACCCAGATGGCCTGTGTGGCTCTATAGCTGACTAAATGGTAGCTGAGGCTTCGGTCTCTATTCCAGGTTGTTAATCATGCTATTCTGAGTAGCAGACAGGCTGTTTTTTTATATCCAGTATTTACGGGCATGCTGGTGTGATGATTGAATCTTGTGTTGTAGCAGTGTGCAGAGAGAAAGAGATTGCCTGTATGATACTGGATGTGATTTGTCCTTGTGATTGGAACCAAGCCTCCCCTCCTCGCCCCTGAGCATGGTTGTGGCCTGTAACCATGGTGATGACTGGTCTGGTTACCTGGTTCGTAGGGGAGGGCGGGGGGTTGTTTCTAGCTTGGGTTTCTAACCACGGCAGACAGAGGGTCGTGTGGGGGAAGGGCACTTCACACAAAGACCAGACTGTTCTCGGCACATCCATTCACTGGTAGACCCGCCAGTGGGGGGAAGACAGATCAATAGCATGAAGCAGTTGATTAGAGTAACTCAATATTACTACTTGGGTTTCCAGAGATGCTTTTAGAGCGAGCTGAGACCGACCATATCAGGCTCTCTCTGTCCATCTCTGTCTGTCTATCTGTCTTTGTCTGTCTCACACACACGTACGAATACACACACGCAGACTGAATTATTATCAACATGAATTGAGTGCCAGACGAGGGAATGACTTCACCGCTCTCATGGGGAAACCTAGCGAGACATATTTACCTTTGCCCCGTGCCGCAATTACAGATCTTACATTGAAAGAACCCTTAATCTGCTCTCCTTGGAAAATTGATGCAGGTTTCATTCATTGCACACACATAAATTACTCTAAGTCAAATCCGTCCAACAAATGATTTCAAATTGCTTGGCTTAAATTTTCTTTCATTAGGCTCACTAATTTGTCACTCCTTCTTTGTAGATCCCCGGTACGTACGGCGCCCTGACTAGTTTGACTTCAAGGCCCCTTTTAGTCTTTATTTACACATTGACTTATTATTGAGAGAGGCTGCTTCACACAGAGAAGTAATTAATTTTTGACTAATGATGTGCCAGTTGCTTGACAACAGCAATTACATCTTAATGAGTGAAAAGCTTAGTGTCAAATGATTGAGATGCAGCTGGATTGGCGCTAAACAGCATTTAAGCCCTTAGAAAAGCCAATACTGACAACATGCTCTGGCTTGAATACACACTTTCATCTTCCATCATATCATGTAGTGTGAAATTGATGTAGTGACAGTCAAGTCTGTGTGCATGAGATGTTTGTTTTATAAATGATTGAACAGCCATATTTTAAACCTGAAAACGTTCTCTGTGCTGCAGAGCGCCAGACAGTACTGTGGAACAGTAGGCAGACTGAAACTTTTAAAAAATATTTCAGAGGTTTTAAAATATGCCGGTGAGGCTGTCAGAGCCTCTCCTTTGTAAAGAAGCATCCTTCATTTTCCATGTGGCTGACTTTCCCCTGGTTTCAGAGGAGTGAAGTGAAGTCAACACAGAAACTGTACATTCACTCAGCACTGAGCAGCTGCTCAAATGGCCCAAGGTTTCCCCTAGAAACAGGCCAACGCATTCCAGAGGCGCATCAATGGGATTTGTTGTTATGATGGAGCGAGGCTGGCGGTGGCCAGATTCAGGAGGGCTGTTGCCATGGAAACCACTGGAAGAGCCAAAAGCAGCTGTAGACAGTCAGCTGATGCCCTTTGGGTAAATCCTTTCAAACATTATTTGCTTACTTCTTTATTTATTTATTTCTCTTTCAGCTAACAGAAAGCCAGCGCCATTTTGTATCCAGTAAAAGCACGCTAAATGGAAAGCTGAAATGTCACATGCAAGCAGATTCCAAACAAACATGGACTATATTATACAAAACGTGTAATTCTGACATAATGGCATTGTGAAATACAATGCACTAAAACCATGCCTCTTTTTTTGCTGCTGGAAAGAGGCCTCCTGTTACCAACCAAAGATCCTTGCATTGCATTGCACCGTCTGTAAATGTATGCAGCATGTCAGTCATGTGAGTTATGCTTGCACTGTCTCTGCAACAGGCTGAGGTCTGTGTGAGCTGTTGTGAATTGGACTGTTTAACAGATAATGGAGCCCAGCATGTCAAAGGGACAATGTGATCTTTTTGGTCCGGAAGGGACTGTGTAACACTATCCGCAGCTTAAATGGAGCGAGACAAAGAGTCAGGGTATCGTCGTGTATCACTACTGCCACTATTCTGGAAGAGACAACAGTGGGTGTGTGTCATCATTCAGTTTCCAATTACTGTTTTGTGCAAGTCATGAATGGTATTCTGAGACCATGTGATCTGACCCAACTGTAGTATTATCAGCCGATGGCGTGCTAAAGCTGAGATAAGGGCGCATTGGCGACACTACAACTCACTAGTATTTCATTTCAAGACTAGTCAGCCATAGCCAGAATACCTTTCAGCATAGTCCAGTAAGTGTTTCAGCAATCACATAACTGCAGGTGGTAGCCCAGGTTCCAACTCTAAACTAAAGTAATGAAATCTTGTTGAGCTTGTTTGAGCGTTGAGGAGTAGGGTGGAGTTGACTCAAACGGCAATACGACGAGTGAGACAGACATTATCTTCTAGCATCACTGTTTACTCTTTAAACAGCTTTAAGAACAGGTGCTCCTGTGTGCTCGTGTGTTGGAGGGAAGGAAAGTACTGCCGCCTCGTAACGTCATCTTTTAACTGGAACTGAAGGCTTGCGTGGCCTTTATAGGCTGAGCTAAGTTTCACGCTCCAAAAACCCGTTCCAAGCCCACGATAAGCATTTCTAAAAAAAGAAAGGTTGCTAAATGGCCTGAGAATGACATTTTAGAGATACAACATTTGAAGATACAACAACCTGACAGCAGTGAAAGGATTAGGTGGGTGTGGGCTAGTGTGCGCATGATGGGGTTTGTTTGCAGTGTAACTAATCCGGCTCAACTTACCTCATGCTACCATTAACTGTGGGAAAGAATGCGGCTTCTCTACTGTACTGGTTTTTCTTTCTGTCAGGGGTGTGGCCTGCTCATTGTGAAGCAGTGCCACTGGTTCTCATGACAGGCATGCCTCCTAGGTGTCGCCTTTCCAGATTATCATGTTGATACTGTAATGGGGAAAGACTCTTTAAACAAATGCTGCAGTGACCTCACCTGCCTCGGGGAGTTCACAGCATATAGCCGTGGTTTCACTTTACATTCACCATTGTAATTTGAAGCGACGATCAGTGTGATGATTCATATGGAGCTGTTCCATCTTCCCTCCCAGTAGCAGACATTCTTAAAACCTTGTTGCTAAAACCTTATTACAACAAGCAGTTAAGAAGTTATATGACATAGATGCTACAGTAATTATTACTGTGTACACATCATTAGAGCTCTATTAAACAATCATAACATCAGTGATGTTGATCTGCTCATCACAGCTCTTTAACACTGGTTCATAATTGTCTCTGGAGCCACGTCAGCAGCATGTTTGCACCCATTTTTATGTCATTTGGAACCACATTCATATGGCACCGAGGATTAATAACTAAGCTTATCAACAACATTGTCAAACGCTCTTCATTCCATCCCATGTACCATTTTTTTTATTTGCAATACAAAAAGGTATTGTAAGATGTATCCTAAAGTAATGAAGGACATGCTCATGGTCAAATGTTTTTAAACTCACTTGAGGAGCTTGACCCACACACTCTGATAGTTTCAAATGTCTGTGAAACATGTTTCCACTATCCGGCCTCGGCCTACGGTTCTCCCTTGTTAGCAGTCTGCGCACATCAACAAGGGCCCATTACATGTAAATGCTGACCACTTGGCTGAGGTTTGGTATGGCTCTGACACATTTGGGCCCATTTAAAGCAATGTTTCCCAACCTCCA
>OOFE01011094.1:21908-39924 GCA_900323365.1 Monocentris japonica
AATGGTACCATTGGGACAGATCAATGCTCTCTCACACATTCATGTAAGCCAATGAGGGCCACAGATCCCCACAGAGTGAAGTCCACACTTGATCGCACATTCATGATCAGTGGTCAATTAGAAGGAAAATGAGCTGAGTACTTCACTTCAACACAGTATATTCAACACATGCCATTTGGTGGCTGCTGTTCTGTAAGGCTGAAATGCAGTATGATGAACTAATGACCCCTCCCTTCGCGCAATGTTCCCCAGATGCTGCCTGACCAGCCACACGAATGTTTCACTCCTTCCCAGCGTTATTAGGCTCTATTGAGCTGCGGCATTTTCTCCTCTTTATTGGGGGAAAAAGAGAGGAAAATGGACGTGATTAAAGTCCATTGATTGTGAGATGTCTTCACGAGGCACTGAGGGGAGCTCTGAGTGCTTGCCGATGCTGCATTTGGAGTGGAGGGGGAGGGATAATGGATTCCATCTTCCCATCCCTGCCTTCTTTATGGCTCGTGACAGAGTCAGGATGTCATCAGTTTGCCGGCACTGTCGTCGGTGAGTTGTGGCTCTCTCTTCTCTGCCCTGGCTTCCAGGCTGCTATGGCTTGGAGGCTCTACTGGGCTATACGTTTGCTGATGGCATAGCAGATTTAGATATTTAGCCTTCCTGTCACCCACGTCACATGCTACCTGTGTAGAAGCGTCCTCCATGAGTAAGTCGCACAGACACACCCTTTCCTTGCTGCCATGGATTCAACCTAATGAGAAGAGGAACATGGTAGACTATGATTTGATTCTTCCATTAGCTTTATTAGAAATGAGGGTAAAATTACCTCCAATTAGAGCTTCCTAGACGACGCGCTGGCACTGTATAATGATATTCTTTGTCTCTCAGCCCCCACTGCCCCACCCCCTCTTTTGTCACTTGTCAGGAAATTGCCTCTCGCCTGGCTTTCAGTGGTAATTTTGTGTGCAGCTATGTCTCGAGGTTCTTCACTTGTTTTGCAATTTGCCTCAGTTATTGAGCAGGGGTATTATTTAGGACATTGTTCCCGAAAGATTATATTTGACGTGGAGCGAGTGTGGAGAGACAAAAAGCAGCAAGATGTCTTTCCTGGACCAAGAGCCTGGCAGCCTGCATGCAGTGGTAGAGACGCCATGTCCCATGGACCACAACATCTGTTTCCATTAGGTTCCATTATAGCAACACTCCGCCTCAGAATACATCAACTCCTGCAGCTGAACAGGCGTCGCATGCTGATGACTGACCCATCTGCCATGGTTTGAGTAATGGCAAAAGAAAATGTCCAATTCATTGGAGAGTGAAATGCAGTTGTATAAGCTCTCACGCTGCAAGCACAACAGGCTGCAGTATTTCATCTCAGATTTTTCCAAGGATTGTGATACAGGGAGTAAAACAGCCTCTAGTTCTCTGTTTGAACAATTTACAATCATCTAGCTAAGTTTGCATAACATATCAGAGTGTATTTAAGGGTAGCTGCTCAAAAAATACCCTCCAAGTAGCAGTATTCATCTCAACAACAGCACTAACACGTGTCTTCTAGGAGCCACCAAGATCCCCTGATCTTGCCACATGCAATGAAAAGCCTAATAATTGTCAGTGAAAAAGTGGATGCTTCAGATCATGAAGAAAACACCGTTGGAGTGATCAGGGAACATAAAGCTGATTGTCAAGTTCCCTTTCAAATAAATATTTATAAAACCACATTACAACCAAACAAGGAAAAACAAAACGGCTGCACATCCTCCATAACCGCGACACACCAGAGAGTGAAACCACGTTGAAGGCGTTGGAAACCCCTGGCCACAGTCGACTGAGGCCACGTTGAATGAAGCTGCTGTGTCATGATGGTTGGCACGGGTTTGAAATGATGCTGTTTATATGCAGTGGTAGCTCTTGCCTTCTGTTAATGGCCTGATGTAATATCACTGATGTTTATGTCAGTGTGTCCGCCGCAACAGAAAGGAACATGACAAAGCTATATTTGTGGAGTGTGCCATCCATTAAAGTAAAGATCCACCCTGAAGCACTTTGAAACTGTTGGTGATGTACCCTACATTCCTGGTCCATGTTGTTGTTTTTTTTATTCCCACGGATAACTGGTCAAAGATAACGCCCTCTTCGACAACCGGGCACAGTTGTTCTGTCTCTGCTCTCACTTGTTCTCACTGTCCAGACGGTCACAATACTGCGAGCTGATTGGCAGACAGTGCCAGCACCTTGATTCAAATGATTTGAACCTGCAGAGCGGAGGCATTACAGAGGGTGTGTTACTTCAACGGCTGCAAACCTGCCTAACTAAAAGGATTCAAGCAGTGGTGTAGGGAGGGATGCGTTCACTCTAGCTAATCTGAAATTACCTATAAAATGGATAGAATAGCTTTAAATATAACCACACCTACAATTTCAAATATTGCCAGTGTCATCATGAAACTGTCTCAGTTATATACCTATATAGATACAGGGACATTTAGAACCCCTTTAAACTCGGGGAAAAAGGCAATGAAATTGGGCTAATAAGGTTCATGGACTTGACCGTAAACACATTTTAGGCCATAAAAAAGCCATGACTTTTTGATGGTATGAACTGTAGCAGTTATGGCCTTTCAAAGTGTGGAATTTTGACCTTTACTTATAGCCCCTCCATCGGACCAAACAGACTAACACAGTACCAAAATGCATCATCCCTCCAAGTTGTTGTCAAAATCAGACCAGTGGTGTCTGTAGGGGACAAAAATTGCACATGGGGGCATATGTATATATATTGGGGATATGTCTATATATATTTTTTGTTTGTTTTTTCCTGCAGCTGAAGAAGAAGAAGAAAGGCCCTGTGTGTTTGGATGGATACATACTGAAGGTCACACACCCTCAGACACCTTTTAAAAAGCAAAAGCCATGAAAACAAGAAGGGCAAACCCTTGGAGATTCGTTTTAAGAGGCCATTGAACTCTATGAAAGTTGAATATCAGCGGGTTAGATGTTATTGGACAGCAAGATATAACTCCACTCTCCATAAACAAGCTTATGACAAACACACGCCCACAGGTGCACACTCGCACATACACACCATATAAAACATTAGAATATCTGTGGTAGTTTTTTTCCTAGTCCCATGTGATCATTAGCAGGACTGATAGCATCGCCGAGACTCTTCAAAGGTCCCACTCCTCACCTATCCACGTAAAGAAAACCCTTTGTCAGCACCATTACCTTTTGGTTTCTTGGTTTCAAGATTGAAGATTTTTCATCAGAAGGGCTCCATTTTGCTGTACTGCAGAATTACACTACTTTTTTTTTTAAAACTCAGCTTCAACTCTACTGAGTGTTCACCATGAGGTAGATTATTATCATTTTACCTCGGTGGCCTCGGTGGCTTTGGGCTGGTACAATCCTCATTAGAGGGAATCGCTTGAATCAATCCACTCCAAATAAAACTTTTCCACCGGTGCTCCAAAGCATGTGTAGCATGTGTAGCATGTGTAGCATGTGTAGCTTGTCGGTATAATGATCTTTAAAATGTATACATGCCTAATATACTATAATGTACATTCCTGTTATCTACCTGAATTATGAGAGAAACATCCACAAAGTAATCAACATCACATTCATTGCATATGGCGATTCTACTGAAATGATGCCATCATGAGTTACATGATCAGAGCAAATAACTTCATGTCTGATAAGGACAGTTATCACCCCCGAGGCCACCTACGATGCATCATGAGTGCATTACGTGATAAATCAGATTCGTCCTTTTTGCAACTGGCAGCGCAGAAACTGAAAACAGCTTCGTACTTTCTGAGTTAAGTGTGACCCCGTCTTTTATCATGCGACTCATAAGCTGTGCAGTGCAAGGCCTTTTTTTCTTTATTTCAAAGGGATATTTCATTGAATTACAGAATACAGCAGTGAAGAGTATCTGTGACCACTTTCCCTCCAGCCCACTCACACCATAGTTGGATTTTGTGTCTGGATAAATCCCCCTACTTGATTTAGACAGACAGAATAAGTCTATCTGTTGGAGCTGCAGTTGAACTGACAAACATGCAGCCTGGCAAAACCCCTCGACGACAAACACCTGTCTACTGCCAGCTTAGTTTTATGCTGGCGTGCTGATAAGCAACTCTGCAACTACCATGCAGTAGATATTTATATTAAGTAATAATGCACAACCTTTTCATATAAATTAAAGTCTTAGTCCTAGTTTTGCTACTCTTTATCACCAATTAATATAACACAACAGTGATTCAACCTATTGCCATTTGTTGTTTTAGATTCTTTCACATTTGCTGTTTTAAACACACGGTCAGGTAGGTCTTTCCTGTGCGTTTTACGTTTCCAGCAGCAGCAACAGCAGTTTGTTTGGAATAAACAGAAGAAGAACTGGGTAGTTAGCGTGAGCAGCGATAGCCACCGTTGCTGAACAGACAAAGAAAAGAGCATCACCTACAGACACTCAAACTCCATCAACAGAAAATCCAAGGAGAAAAACGTCACAGTACTGGACACAATGTTTGATTGACAGGTGATCTCTGGGAAGAGCAGTGAGGAACACCACAGTGAGGAACACCACAGTGAGGAACACCACAGCAACGAGGCTGAGCACCAAAGATGTCACCAAAATAAAGAATAAGAGGAGCTCTTAGATTATCACTTGAAGCTTCAGTGAGACAGCAGCGATGACAGCGAAACATCACAGAATGATAGTAGGAGAAGAAAACATCTAGTAATAAAAATGTTACAGTGTATTATTGTTGCAGGGTTTGAACTCATGACATACAGGGAGGTGGTTTGAGGATGGGCCTTGTGTTCTTCGTTCAGCACACGAGAGCGGTGTAAAGTGTGTGCTGAGAAAGGCTTCTCCCCTCTCAAGTCACAGCTCTCTCAAAGTAATTGCAACACCTTGGACAGTGACAAGGGTTTTCTCTGAGAGGGCTCTTGTGTGATGCAATTCTGCTTGTGTTTTTCACCCTGCTTCCATAAGTGCCCGGCTGCCTCCGTTTCTTAAACTCTTCTACAGAGCAGCGGATCAACTCAACGCCAGATGTTGTGCCAAAGCCTTGACATATGCTTGAGACGTGTTCGAGGTGCAAATCAGTCCTCATCGATTACCGCAGCGTCTCCTGTCATTGAAAACACCGCCACGTATGAAAAGGCTGTTCCCTTTAGTGTTGCATTCTCTTTCCTCTCTTGATTTACCTTATAGGCTTGTTTAGATGCCATTATAGGTTAGGTGTAGTGCGTCAAAGAATAAAGTTGTCTGTCTGTTTTGGAGACTTCCTTTTCCATTTTGTCAGTGTCAGTAACTGGTCTGACCTTTAAATATAGCTGAAACAGTGGGCTTATTAATAAACCTACACACACACACACACACACACACACACACACTTGAACTCACCTGCTTTAAAAGCCCGCTAAACACATTGCGGTAATGATGATGTAGTGCTCTGCTGTAGGTTGCGGCAGCATTCCTCCATAATACTTCCGTCATCAGCTAATTCGGCTAATTCCTCTGCCATTATCATCATTCTCCTCGGGTCATCCATCAGCTTCTTCATTTTCAGAGTGAGTAAATGAACACATGTAGCGCTGACTGACTGGTAGACCAAATGATATTGAGGTAGCATACACCCAGCCCCAATGCAATGACTCTTTCATATTTGCTTGTTAACCGTCTTTTTGTGACGCAGTTCGTAGGACTGGATGTTCCCGGGGCGTCTCAACCAGCAGCAACTACTTTTAGGCTTGATTAGTTACTTTAAATGCCATTTGGACAGACGGCTCAGCTAAGGCTGTAGAAGGGTAGCGAGGGGAGGAAGGAGTGTGGGAGCTAAATGATGAATACGTGACAAAACAACTTTCAACATCCCAGCTTGCTATGCGGCTAATGGTGTCGGTTATGGCTTACATAGGGATTATTTAAGAGGAGGATTTCGATGGGATTTGGCCACTCAATTATCCACCTGAAGCATCACTACCTCAACTAGGCTGTGATGGCTGAAGCTAAAGAGGAGATCACTGATTCGTTCCTGCAGCAGGCTGACGCTGTCCTGCAGCCTGTGATCCCTGACTAGGATCAGCAGGGCTCTTTATTTATCACATGGCATCCTGCTTGCATTGCACTTCACTCTCCTCCCCACCTCGACTCCTTACTACGCTCCTCTGCCACTCTTCTCAGCTATTCTAAAATGCAGAGGCAAGAAAAAAACCAGTGCACGGCACAGTTTGTGGCGATGACATATAGAATTATCAGTTCATATGTGTGATTTTTAGCTCCATAGTTGATCAGCTCCTTTCGTCTCTTCTGTGGAGAATACAGTAATGCTAGGCTACTTGGCTTGCTAGTTAAAGGCAGTCTATGTCAGATTGATGATGACGCTCCAAAGTTTCATCAAAATCTGACCTGGTGTATGAGAGATTTCTCACATTACACACAGATGAACGGATGAACAAACAAAAATGTGAATGCACAATGTAGCGCCCCCCTTGGGCCAATAAGAGTAATTCTGAAATTGCTTGAAGGTAGTGGTGAGATGCATCAAGTTTCATCAAAATCTGATCAGTGGTGTCTGAGATATCGTGTGTGACAGACAAAGAAACAAACCAGAAAATGAACAAACACAATAAACAGACAGAGACTGATCCATAAGATCCCGATAATAAATATAGGATGTATGAGAGGGGTGAATATCAGCTTTCTATCCCTTCGGTTTTCTCTCCTGTCTCTCTACTGGCTGCTGACACACACCTGAACGGGATAATCCACCTCTCAGATATTGAAGCATCCTCACAGACCCACTGAAACACAGTCACACACACACGCACACACACGCACACACACACACACGCCTCCACAACTCTTACCTGGATCATCAACTGTTTTGCACTGAAATAAATCAATATTGGTTGTAGGTTGTAATATACCCAGCAAACATAGTGCCAAAATGAAAAGTGAGACAATATCAAACAATATAATGTAATAATATTAATAGTATAAAACAATATAGGTTCAAAGCAGTTTCCAAAACTGTTTTAACATGAATTGTTGTGTGTTACTATCATACTGTGCCTGGAAAAGATATTTGGAGTTTTTCATTCTTCTTCATTCCCCAAAATACCTGCTCTTTCAGCTAGCTAGCAGTAATGTGTTAAATTGCTGCGGGTCCAAAACTAACCTCTGACAATGGTCTCCAAAGTACAAAGTCTGACGCTTCAGAGCATGAATCCTGTCATACCGCCGAGAGCACTGATCAAAATGTAGAGCCTGTCAATCCAAAACAAGTGGAAAGATTGAGCGGGGATAAAGGTCTCTGCTTTTTTTTCTCTCTCTCTCTTTCTTGCTAAATTGGGAAGCAGCAATCGTGCACAGACATAATCCCTCTTTCCTCTTTACCTTCAGGGGCAAACACGTCCGTCCCAAGATTGCGATTGCCCCGCCACGCTCTCACCACCCTGCTCCCAACTTTATCAGCGATGGCAGCCGAGTGCGTCTCTGCACGCCTCCTGACCCAAGTCCTAATCAGTCGGCTACAAAAAGGAAATGTTTGACAAAGTACCGGCTCACTGTAATTTGATTTGTTTTCTCGCTCTGAGATGAAAGGGAACTCTTTAGTTTCTTTGTTTGTGAATGGAAGAGGCTTTCAGTCTCGCTGCCAGGAATGGAAAGCAAAAGCATGTAAAAGCAACAACAAATAGAAACAAAAAACTGTGAGCAAGACCAGCCAGACCGTGTGGTTTCATGTGGTTTCATGATAGCGGCTGCCCGACATGTTAGGGGCTTGTGTGTCTGCCACAGAAGCCGATTACGAGCAGGCTCTCCAGCCGCCACATTCATCCTGTCTGATGTTGAAGCCAATCACTTCAGTGTGAGAGAGAGAAAAATACAATTTTATGTTCATGAAGACGGGGAAATTTCAGTTCTGAATAGCTTGAATTGAATAACGGGAAACAATTGTAGATAAAACAATCAGCGACTGGATTGCTCCCACACAGCGACAGTTGGGATCGGCTCTCACTTCCCCTGCATCAGGGTGATTCAGTTTCAGGGCTATTTGCCTTATTTGTTATTTATTTTGTTGTTTGTGTTCCCGTCTCTTCTGTGTTGAGGTTTGATGACGTTTGGTTTCTGTTTCTGTTCATGATATTTTTTATTTTTCCTTTTTCATTAGACCCTTACCCAAACCATTTGTATCAGCAGATAAACTAAACCTGGAAACCTGCAATAAAGATGATCCATAACATCAACAAACCCAAATCAAGACGTCATACAGCTAGTTGTATGACTTTCAAAATGTGATCCATTCAAGGGTACAAACTAGTCACATCAGTAAGGTCCTCCGCTGGAGTACTCCAAGTCAGTCATGTAATCTCATTACTTTCAATTACTTTTGGATAAATTCACCTCCAAAATCTCTCAAATATCAAAAGTAATCTTTTCCAATATGGATACTGTAATTTTGAGTGTTACATCATCTATAACCAGTATCAGCTACTGTTTCAAGACTCAAAGTTGTTTCTCAATAATCCAGTAAAGTGTCATTATTTTATTACTGTATGTTTCACACTAATTTAGTGATTCCTGATTTGAGTGCTGCAGCTTTTATCCCATGTTGTGTCCGTTCGTCCATCCGTATGGACCGAGCTTTTAGTTCAGTGAGAAATGGCAAAGTGAACATGTAACAGTTTCTAAAGTTTCATACTGGACATTTTCCCGTGCCCTTTCCCTCTCACACCTCTAATGGCTTCATCATATCATCATATAGAGTGGCTTGAGGAGCTTGGAAGCAGGTGAGAAACAACAGCGGGTGTAAATGGAGCTCTAATGTGGCGAAGAGAGTGAAAGCATGGCTGCGTTTGAGTGAAAACCACACACCAGTGGCTTGGTGTGAAAAGCTCATGCTATGGGTTGGAAAAGGAAACACTTCTTTCCTTCCCTTCCCCTCCTAAAGCTCCACGCCTTCTTTCATTTTCTGCCGGTATAGCACTGCTCAGCAAATGTGGAGCAAGACAGTTGAGTCATTGAATGTGTAAATATTGTACTTAATCTATCGAATGTAGCCTGGACATCTTCTGACACTGTGAATGCTCATGTTGTGTTTTGTGTTGTTGCTTATCTGAGAGCAGCATGGTTTGGTAACAGACTATTAGAAAACAGATTCAAGTCACATTTAAAGCCGTTGTAAAAGACCTGTGACCACAGTCCATTTTTATATTAATGCTCTTCTTGAAAATCAAAATAAAAAAGCAATAAGCCACACGATGCCATGCTTTACAACATGAAGCAGAGTGCTTAAAAACCTCTTCACTGTTCTACAAATCATTGTATAGCGTAGCCTCTCGTGGCATAACAGGGCATTCAATAATCAATGTCTTTTATTGGTGATCAGTAGGCCCAGCCTCCACCCGGTGACGGTGGCCTGTAATTGACAAAAACAATTAAGTCGCAGTTCACAACAGACAAGTCAGTTCCAACAGAGTCCAGAGAAGAGGTAATATCTCTAGATACAAAATGCTGTAGCAGTCTGCTTTGACATTTGGCTTTTTAGCCTTCATAGCAAAAAGAATTTGAAATTCCAATTGGTAGGTTTTTTTTTTTTGTTCGAAAACAGAGTGGTGTATGGAGAGATAATATGAGAATGCTTCCAGTTTTGGTATTTAATTGATTTGATTTCAGTGTCATGCCCACTTGATGCCCGATCCATCATGTTGCAATTTGTGTACAACATATTCCTAAACAAACTGAGGTATCGTACAAACTAAGAATGCTGCCATTTTTACTAATTTTGATATTTGGTGACACTTTACTGACTGTATACTGACCCGTGTATGACGCTAGGGACAAGAGTGGAAATTACACAATATTGTAGAAGAACATTTCCCTCGTACATAATTTTAGGTAACAGCAACAGTCAGTAACAGCTGACACAGTACAGTGTATAATTGTGTTTGTCTTCCATGGGTTAATACTCAGGTTGCACAGGAAACACTGGAATAAGGCCGTTGTAAGTGTATCTACTATAACTTTGGATTATGAAGAGAATTATAGGGGTACCTTGTTGTTGACAATTTTATCAAGGGCTACATTTGTTGCGGCAATAGGCCATGTCACATAAATAATAGGCCTATCATACAAATTGCAGGAATTTGTCTCTGTCTTTAAGATCTGTACTTATAAGTGACCAGAATGGATTTGTGTGTTTAGATAGTATAATCTTTTGCTGTTATTACAACGTTGGTTGTCATAGTAACGATGCTGCATTTTCTGTCCAACACCTCTAGCAGCTAGCAGCAAGCTAGTAATATGGACGTTTTTGCTGTTGCTTACTCAGACAGTTGTTAAGATGGCATTTTCTCATCACGGTGCAGAATGCATTTTGTCACACGAAACAATGTCAACAACGGAGGAGGGTGGTATATGTCATGTTGCTGAGGAGGCATGAGTCCTCTTCATTTGTCCAGGCACCGGTGTTGTCTTGCTGGCTCTCCTCCTCTGCTCTTCTTGTCACAAAATAACGGCAAATATGTGCCGCGTGGGAAGTGATGGAGAAAATACTTGAAATCCGATCTGAGTGGTCGGACCGAGTGGCATTTTCATGCAATTTGAATTGAATTTCAAACCACCCAGGAATGTGGTTTTGAAATTCTGTGTGTTTTTTTTTTTTGCTTTTCAGACTTAAGAAAAAAACATCCAACTCGTATCATACATGCAAAAAAAGGTTGATTTGATGTGCCTGTCTGAAGACAGCATTTCAGCATCCCTCAAGGACAAACATGTATGTATATATTCCACTGGAGGAGTAAAGGGCAGTCGGTTGTACCGCAGCAGCAGGTAGGTGTTCAGTATCTTGCTCAAGGACGCTTCAGCAGGTATGGACACACATAATGGAAATCAAACCAGTGACTTTCTGGTGATAAGACAATTTTTCTAACCACCACTGGATTCATCATTCAAAACACTCGCGAACAACTGACTGGGTAGAATGAAACAATCTATTGACTGCAAAATTGATCATTGAAAAGTCCCTCCTTTGTTTTGTTTGTCATTAAAGAGTATTGTGTCTGTCCCGTGGGTGCTTGGTATTCAATCGAGCTGTAGGTATCCAAATGGCAATTTCACCTCTAAACGAAACACACGCTGTTCAAAATTGAGTTGTTTGTCGCTAAAAAACAATAAAGCTGCCGGGGAAAAAAAAAGGCTGTTTGAAGCCCCCTCGAGTTATCTTTCTGAACTCGGCGAGACAGCATGCAGAGAACAAACACATCATTTCTTTCTTTATTTCTTTGGAGCTCAGATCAGTTTGCATCCCATCATTCAGAGCAGTTTGGAAACCATGAGGTACTTTATCCACCGAAGACCGACTGAGCGTTTCAGCCATGCAGGAAATACAGTATAATAAATGATTTTGAGGCATGAGCATGTGCCTTTTATTTTGTGACCTCTCTTACTGCACACAGCAGAGGTGAGGCAGTGCAAGGCCCTTCAATGGGATTCACGTGAAAGAGCCCATTACAGTAAAATCACACTAGCTGCTGTAAGGCTTTCGTTTTCCGTCTTCATTGTCGTAGTGTACTTTGTCTCTCCCCGCTGAAAATCAACTGGGCTGTTCTGGTGTAGGGTTAATGGACTACATGTGTTTTTTACAATAAGCTAAGCTAATGCACTTAGGTAGTGGGAAATGCTACACAGAACACTTGAAATCAATGTAGTTTACTTCAATGTAAGGACAATACGATATAAACATGGTTAACCACAAATTACTGTTACATCCCAGCATTGAATTTAATCGACAAACATTTAACCAACAACCGTACTTGATGCTATGCTACGTTAGCTAGCATTATTTCTCTATGTTGTCTTTGCTAACAAACCATTAGAGATTGCTACCCGACTTGGATAATGTCATATGATTATGGGGATTAAGTCCATATTAATCAATTTAGTCATCAAACAGAAAAACCAACTATACTTCTAGTTATACTAAACTAACATTCGCTAGCATCAGTGGTTCACTGCCGACTTACTGGGAAAAATAGGGGTTCATACAAAGAATAGCAGTTTTCCAAATGCTCAAACAAATTGAATTGTGAGATAACGCTATCCCACCCAACCAAAAACTCAAATAGCCAAAGTAAACAAACAAATTCAATGGAAAAATCGATGTAATATGTTTACTCAAAAGCAGCTTGAGTTGTGCAAATAGCTCAAACAGTCTGGCGCGACACAACCAGAATACTCAATATTTTCCCGGCAGCAAATGTTGCTTTTGTTTTTTTTAGGATGGAAGGAACTAATAATATTTGTGGGTTGATGTAGCACCAACACATCACATCTCAACACCTCTCAAAGAGAAGTGGTGAGCTGAAGATATTTTCACTGTTTTCATATATTGTGCCAGACAGCCATTTAAGCATGGATCACAAGCAGGCTATAAAACCTATCACTGGAAGAGACAAAGAAAATATCCTTCCCTCTCCTGCAAAAACAATTTTCTATGGCATTGGACAAGGCATGCTTTGCCATCTTGCATCGAGTCAATAAATTCCTGTTTGCTGTAGCCAATAAAAGAGTTGCTATTACTCAACTGCAATTTCTGAAACGTGAGAAAAGGCTCAGTGTCTTTACAGGTTGAATTGCAATCATACCCAGAGGGCTGCAGTGGGCAACGTATTATGTATGAAGGAATTGTATGAGAGAAAAGAAATGCCACACCATAAAATTCTAATGGAAGAACAAGTGAAGGAAGGCGATGATTTTGGATGTGTGTTGAATACAATAAAGTCAATGCTTTAGCGCTACTTCAATTCCATGAAGTCATTGTGCAGGAATAGGTAAGACAACCCAATCAAATAACTATAATAACAAATTGACAGTGTGGACTGTTGACAAGACTGAATTCAATCTCACTTTTATAAAGAGCAAAGACGAGAAAATGCAGGTATTGTGTCTTTTTTCTCTCCACATGGTTTGTATTGGGGGATTTGTTAAAGGGCTTGTGTATGTGCTGGTATATTCAATATACCAACAAGGTGCCCCCCTAAATGTTGATAAATGCCACAATATACACCTGAATGTGAAAGTATGTTTTCTTAGAGAAGGATGAACGGTACACTATGAGCTATCTCTACCCTCAACGACATATGCAGCGCAATACTCCTCCTCCAAGTCGACTTATTTCATTTGCACCAGCTTGTGAAGTTTGAAAGTGAAGCGCGAAAAGGATTCTCTCAAATCTTTCTC
Organism: Monocentris japonica; assembly: GCA_900323365.1. Taxonomy (NCBI): domain Eukaryota; kingdom Metazoa; phylum Chordata; class Actinopteri; order Trachichthyiformes; family Monocentridae; genus Monocentris; species Monocentris japonica. Next base: position 35,158 of record OOFE01011094.1, read on the forward strand.
GAACAAACACCCCTCAAGAACCGAGCCTCCACCCTGCAGTGAACCATGTTGGAATGGAGAAAATATGGGGACAGCTGTGAATCTGTGATAGACGCTCAGCTAATTCCAGTGGCGTACTCAAGCTCGCATTGTGTGAGAAACTACAACAGAAGGAAAAAAAAGGATTGCAAGAAACACTGCGGTAAATATTTAAGGGATATTCTGCTTTGTTAGAGGATTTCAATTTCTGAGCCCACATTCCTCCACATGAATTCATGAACAGCCTTCAGCATTAGCTGTTCTGAGTGTTTTCACGGGCACATTATCAAAAATTGTGAACAGAAAAAAATCATAAACTAGCAATATTATTTTTTATAAATTTAAGGAATGGAAAACGTGTGTTAAAAAGTGAAAATGGTGATCAAAAGTGAAAACTCTTAGTGCATGTAACCGTCCATGTCCTAAAGCACATGCAAGAGAGAAGGAGCGCATGGCACATGGGGCCTTAATTTCGTGTCGACGCGGATCAAGCACAGTGACCTTGCACTGCCAAAGTGTCAATTCCGATGGGCGCAGGCAAAATGACCGAATGGGTGTAGGCAGGTCATTTTGCTTGAGATGGGCAGGGGAACGCACTAGAGGGGTCGATATAGTGTCAATATAAATTGTTGGCGTATTTTGGGTTCAAAAATTACACCTTGGCCTCCCCTGACTCAGACCATGACTTCTCCTGAAGCAAATAAAGCCCTTTTATGCATGTTTCTTTGCCCTTTTTTGCACTTTGATATATATTCTTCTACCAATAACTAACTGAATGCAACCTTTTAAATCTCTTAAGTAAAACAAACTATCGGCAAAATGGAAATGAAAACACATTTTACTGTACTACAAAGGAAGCTGTACCTGCGTGTGGTTATTGTGTGAATCATTGTCTTTCATCACAAAAGTACCCGGGGTGACAGGGATTTTAATAGCTCCATAAATGTGAATTCAACTTAAAATGAGACATCATCTGCCCTTGGTGACATATTTGGGGTGCCTTCTCCTCTTGGGAGAAGCCTCTCCTCACCCATTACAAAACTGTCAGTGTGCCATGGTAGGGTAGAGACGCGGAGTTGATAGGCAAAGATTGACGCCAACCCCAACCACACCTAGTGGCAATTTATTCCTCCTAATCCAACCACTTTTACAACTGCGGCATGAAATTACCAAAAATCTCTTCGCCAGTGCTGCAAACTCACACCAGCCCCAACACTTGCACAATATAGGGCCCATAATATGTGTGCTTCTGGTATGAAAAGCTGTTACATGGCCTTGGTTGTAGCATTCTAACACACTCTCATGAGATGCTTGTTGACATTGTTGACTGCCACTGAAGCCTGGTAACCAAACCAGGGGGGTTCATGAAGGTAAGGCTCTCTGGATTATGGAGAGTGAAGAGGCAAGGAAACCACTTGCCCTTGACCTCTTTTTGATTGACAGTTCCCCCCCTCAAACTATATGAGTCTATTTCCTTCTGGTGAAGGATTAGGAAAGGCTTCATCTCGAAGTGAGCCTGCTCTCATTCAATCTCTACCTTAAAGGGACATAAGCAATATGTACTATACACACACACACACACACACACACACAAATGCTCGGTCATCCCTCTAATTAGAAAATACTACACCAAACATTTTTTACTTTCATATCAATAGCAAATCCAAATAAATCTCGGTGTCTGCAGAGAGAAGGGCTGTACTACTTGAGTCTGGTCTTGGTCTCATGCCTATTGTAAAATGGGCTTGTCTTGGTCTCAGCCACCGTTGGATGACTTCACTTTTTCCCACCTATCTTAAAAATTTCAAGGACATGTTTTTGACTGCCCTTATTATTATCCCCCCAGCACTACAAACGTAAGGGATTACACGTGTATGTAATGGTTCTCAAACATCAATGCATTGATCAGTTAAAATCCTATGCATTGATTAACTGTATGGTGAAGGGTAAAGCACAGACCTACTGCAGACAGAGCTACATCTCAGTTCATCCTTAAGAAACTCCTTAAGCATTAGTTTTACATTTGGAAAGACATTTACAGTGTTTATTGCCCATTTTGGCCTTGAATAGGACTCGATTTGCTCTGTCCCGGTCTTGACTTGGCCTCGACTGGACCTGGTCTTGGACTCAACTAAGATGGTCTTGACTACAGCCCTGCAAGATAATCATTCTTATGGATTTGTCTTTTGTTCTATCTTTCTTCTCGCTCTCAAGTCTCCTTTTACAAAAAGGTGAATTATGGATGCAATTTCTTTACGTTGGGGCAGCTGGGCTGCAACACCTTCCTGTAGAGTAATTGCACTGCCTCACAGCATACAGGAACAGTTTTTTTCATCTGTTGGTGAATGCGAGCTCAAATTGCTGTGAGCTGGAATGAACTAAAACCATGAAACTTGGCCCAATAACTGGAAATGATGTGCAAATGCTTCCTAAGAAACATGAGCCCAATCGACCAGATGGTGGCGCTGTAATTAAGACTCATTTTGGAAAGGCCACGCCCCTCACACCGTGACTCCGATTGACTTGAAATTTGACACACAAGTCCAGCTCAATGTGCTCTACAAAAAAGCCTCTAGATTTTCTTCCATTTTGAACATTTTTGACATCTCCTCCTAAACTATAGGTCCGATTGCTACCAATTTTTTTGTGGATCATTATTGGACCAAACTTATCAAAAGTTGCATAAAGCTTGTTGACATCTTATTTAGTTTTCAAGATATTGATCAATGAACTTCAAAAGGGCGTGGCTCAGCACATAAATAGACCAAAGTCAACAACTGTTGGGCCAATCATCACAAAACTTGCAGGATATGTCCACATCAGTACCTGAAATAGACCCTGAAAGTTTCATTCAAATCGACCACTAGGGGGCGCTACAAATGCAAAAAATAGGCGTGGCATAACACAAATCAGACTATAAATCAGAAATTGTTTGTCCAATCATTACAAAACTCATAGGATATGTTTCATAACAATGTTGAACCACGTGTGTAAAACTATTTTGAAATCGCTCAATAGGGGGCGCCACCAGTTCCAAACATGTGCATGGGCCTGGCGCAAATTTGACCATAAATCAATGACATTGTGTCCAAACATCACCAACCTTGGTGGATGTTTTTAATTAAGCTGTTGAAACATGCCCCCAAAATTGACCAATAAGGGGGTGATGGCGTGGCCTGGTTTGTGAAACTTTTATTGTATTTGTGAAACTGATTTTTCTCCATCCAGACCACATTAGACCAGGTCCAGATCAAAACCCACTATACTTACACTGGTCAAATCTGGACTAGATTATCCCAGAGAGGCTAAAGATTCTTTAAAATACAGTTTTAGATTTGTTAAACTGCAAAAGGGTTTGAACCTGCAAATAGCCTCTTGTGGCTTTATTTTTCCTTTTGAAATTCTCACTCAGGCGGATGAATAAACATTAGAAAGTATGGAGAGTGACAGTTGATCTTTCAGGGGAAAATCTCGTCCACTCTGTGTACTTTGTCTGTCATGCCTTTCTGAGTGTCTGCAAAAAAGCTGCTGGAAATAATGACTGCAAGTTTGAAAAGTTGATAATGGCAATCTGAAAGGATGTGAAACCATCAAAGGGGCTGTGATGCGCATGCAGCCTCCCTCAAGAACAATTCACATGAACAAACACAATGTGTGTGTTGTTTGGCTTGACTCGTTTTGTTGTCACCGAGACTGGTCCATGGTCTGCAATTTCAAAGCAACTTGCAAATCTTCTCCCATCAGTTATTGAAGGCAATGTCATCCAAGTGCTGCTCTTCAACAAAAGGCAAATTAAACATTTTTTTGAAGAAATACAACAAACTCTTTCAGTCTAAAACCAGATTATTGAAGTGGCTAGACTGTTTCACAAAGATAATTTGTTTCATGTTCATTCAACGTTTTTAGAGATTCAGTGACATTGCCATACTTGAACCTTTTTGATACATACAGTATCTTTTGTACAGATGAATTAGAACCAGTCTGCATTGAAGTAGATGGATAGCATGGCACCGGCGCCATCTTTGGAAAACAGCTCTGAAAATTATGAGAAAAATCCAAGAAATGCATTACAATGGCTAGCAGCTGAAAGACACACACACACACACACACACACAGACACTCATTTTCAATGGCACCGAGTTACAACAAAACAACAAACATTTGTTAAAAACAATTGCAATTAAATACAATTAACCCTTAGATGTATAAGTGAGTCAAAAATTATACCTGGATGACTTATTATTTTGCAATATCTAAAAATATTAAAAATTGCAATTTCACATTCTAGGTATTTTTCATGTATGTTTTTGATATTCCCTTTGAAATTTTACCTTTTACTTTTTAAGAAAATGTTTTACTACCCTGTTATAACTAGCCTGAGTTTCCATAAGTGGGTCACAAATGACCCGTATGCATTTTCAATGGAGTTTTATTGGAACCTTTGATCCTTATGAATTGTTCATTTCAGGTATCATTTTAAATCACTTCACTTTATTTAAAATCATTAATTTTTAGAAAAATGATTAAGATCGCATTTTTGCATTACATTACATTAGTCATTTAGCAGACACTTTTATCCAAAGCAACGTACAATGAGTTCATTTTAGGAACCTGAAGAGCAAGCCAGTCCCGGGAGAGTGTTACAGTGTAAGTGCCAATGTTCCAGTTCAACAGGGAAGTGTTGATCGCTTCTCAAAGGGCCAGCCAACCTTTTCATACAGAGGATTTGGTGGGACGGCTTGTAGTAGA
>OOFE01011095.1:0-14050 GCA_900323365.1 Monocentris japonica
GGAGACAGGAAGTGGTACCTTTTACATTTCTGGTTTGTTTGGAATCAACAGAAGAAGAACTGGGTAGTTAGCATGAGCAGCGATAGCCACCGTGGCTGAACAGACAAAGAAAAGAGCGCCACCTACAGAAACTCAAACTCCATCAACAGAAAATCCAAGGAGTAAAGACGTCACAGTACTGGACACACTGTTTGATTGACAGGTGATCTCTGGGAAGAGCAGTGAGGAACACCACAGTGAGGAACACCACAGCAATGTGGCTGAAAGACGAAGATGGAGACTAAATGAAAAGGCGCAGATGTTGTGGATTACCACTTTAAGTTTTTATGAGCACTAAAATAGTTTTTGCAGATAGAATTAGTTTGGACAGGGTTTGGATTTTTTTACGACAATCTACATTCAATCACCATCCTTGCATTGTTCTGACTGCATTTTTTCAACCACATACAAAACCTCAACATTAACTAAACCTAAACTTAAACAGAGTTCTGCCTTTTAAACTTCAAACAGACTAGGTACATATTGTAAGTGTCATGTAGTAGAGAAGACATCCGCAGCCTGCCTGGTGAGACAGCTGCCCTACCCGGCTATTAAAGCTCCTGTAGGCAGGAAACGACCACGGCGTTATGGGTATAGTTCCCTACCAAAGCATGGCACAAAGGCACACAGGAGATCAGCAGGATGTGTGTGTGTGTGTGTGTGTGTGTGTGTGTTCAGTGTGTTTGCATGCACTCGTTTGCGAATGTGTGTACATGTTTTTTTTCTATGTTAAGGGGGGTGTGTGTGTTTCTATGTAGGCACTTGTTTGCATGTGTGTGTGTCAGGCGGTGCGTGTGTATTTGCTTGCATTTACTGTATTTGTGTCTGTGTGTGTTGGCATGTATTTGTGTGTATGTGTGTGTGTTTGTGTGTGTGTGCAGACAGTGGATTTCCTGTGAATCAAAGAGAACCACGTCACTCTGCTTCATCTGTCATTTCAGTAACGAGGACTGATCTAATCCCTCTGTTTGTTCAAGTGGTCAAGGTCATTGTCAAAATCCTGTGTAAAAATATATATATTCCCAAGCGTGTGTGTGTGTGTGTGTGTGTGTGTGTGTGTGTAAATGTATGTGTGTGTTTGAGGGAGTGAGATTGGGAGAGAATGAGGGTATGTATATGGAAGAAAGGCAGACAAAAGGGAGAGAGGTGTTGAGACAAAATTTGTTTTCCCTAAAAATGTTGTTTCCCCTGGCGTGTCTTCACCTCGATTTCTCGCCAGGGAAGAAAATAACAACATCATGTCAATTTTTGTGGATTTTTTTCCCCTATTGCTGGCTTTTCAAACGGTCAAACAACATTTTTAAAATATTTCACAGGATTTAAAAGAATGAGAGTAGCCTGTTTAAAGTAGCTGCCTCATAATGATGGGAGACCATCAGGCTATAAATGAGTTTAGTTTACTTACCATCTTACCATTCCAACACAAACAGATCAGAACAACCAAACCAAACTCCCTCAAAAGTTACAAAAATGTGTACATCTCATCATTTCTTCGGTAACTGTGGGTGCCGCACCACAATCTGTTGTTTTGTTTAGTTGATATACGACGTGTCCCTGCTTGTCTATGGAAAATCGGGCAAGCCAGCAAGCCGCTAGTAAACCAGTGGGTGGCCTTGGTTAACTTCCGCTTCAGCTCCCTGTTAGCTTATTAAGAACAATGATGGAATATGTTCTGCCACTAACTAAGTCTTACACTTTCCAGGTGGAATGTTCCGTTGCCATGGAATCACGAAAAGCCGATCAGAATACGAATCAATGGTGCAATACTGTCGTTCAATATGTAACAAGGCTTATTCTAAGGACGATGAGCTGTCCACTGGCCAAGACAGAGCCTTCCCAAACCTGGTGATACTCTTCACTGAGAGTGAAATAACAGAGAATATTGACCTGAACAAAGTCTGGCAAATTTGTTGGGTTGATTTTGTTGAAGTTGCTGTGATTTTAATGCACTTTATTTAATTTTATTTATTTATTTACCAATTCATCAACTGAATGAGTAAATAAATAAATACACCAACATGAAAAACTCACACTTTTTTCTGACATTTCTGTCACTGAGGCTCACCACTGCATTTTCTATGCCTAATAGAATTTAACTGGGGTAGACAGAGGTCTCAACACTAGGTTGCACCCATATGTATAAGCTCCGCCCCTGGAATGGAGTGTTTATTTGAGTGCGCATGAAAGAAATATAGTGAAACGGTTTGAGAGAGGAAGAGATCAAATGAGAGAATTGGGAGAGATTGGGAGGGACCATAAGCGTGTGCATGAATGTGAGAGAAAGAGAGAAATTACTTGTGGATCACGACGGCGGTAGAGAGAAAATGGTTGAAAAGGCAGAGAAGGAATGGATTGAGAGAAAGACGGGGTCACGGAGAGATTTATGGGATTATGTATTTGAGATAGAAGAACAGAAAACGAGATAAAGGAGTCAGAGAACGCAAATATGTCTTCAATCAGTACGTGACAGGCAGGGTCGGAGAGAGGCGGAGCTAGAGAGAAGTTGCGTGTGTGTGCCTTTTTTTTTTTTTCGACCAGCGCCGCTGTTTGACAGTTGGTTTGTGGAGTCGTAAACAAGCTATGGCGGTGACGGTGGTTTGGAAGGGTCCATGGACCGCCTGGGGACACGTTACCTCTAATGCCCTCCGCTGGAACACTGGCCTGTTGTTGTGTGTCATGTTCCATCATTCATCTGCATGTCTCACTTAAGGTTTTCTCCAAGCTGCTTTCCTTTCTTTTCCTACAACCGCCACCGCCGCCATTCCTTTAGCTGGCTGGCTGACCGACCGGGTACTGATGATTTTGTTTTCACATACACTGTGGCTCAGGATAAGAATAATGTGCTTCATGATGTTTTGCAAATACATTTAGCTCAGTTAAACGGATATTTATTGAATGAATTCACGTGCTATTTTGTCAGAAATCCAAACTCGGAAGACAAATGATACACAAACATGGACGTCCTGCAGCTTAAAAAGCTAATCTCATGAACATTTAAACAACTACCAATGTGTAATAAAAGTGGATGTTTATATAAGTGTTTTCTTACCGCTGACTGACACAAAACTAAAGATTTCAGGAAATCTTTAGTGAGGGCAGCCAATCAGGACCAAGTCCAGTTGTGAGATGTTTACTGGAGTTGGTGTGAAACTGTGGATTTTGGAAAATGCAATAACTTTAAATGTACCCACTCAAACAAAATCTAATTTTGACAACATCTAAATGAAACATTGTTGATCATATATATATAAATATATAAATAGAAGAAAATTTAATTCCTATATTAGGGCCCCTTTAAACGACCGGTTCATTCTTCAGACCCAAATTTGAAGAGTCCAGATGGTGTAGTTTGATCAGCCTTTGCATTTCTTTTTCCTCACTGAAGTCCATGAAAAAACAAGTAACTTGGGTTTATACCCAGTTGGCTGCAGACTACAAGGGTAGTTTGTATTTAAGGAGTTCTGTTTTCTCAGCATCTACACTTCCTCTGCAGTTTTAGTCCCTCGTTGTTGCTGAAGTGGCAACAATTCTTTGGTAACATTGATCCTTAAACCCCATCTCCACGCCTCCTCGCTTGACCTGTACGTGTCCTCAGAGATCAACAGGCAATTAAGCTCCCCTTCATATTTTTTGTAGTTGTTTTACCCTGAGAGCAAAGAGAAGCTCAGTTTAGCCTTCTGCACCGCTACTCCGCTAATTGGAACCAGGATCTGTAAAAATGGGAACTTAAGTAAAACATGCCGTAAAATTCTGAAGGCTAACCATAAACCAACCAATTTCTTTCATTCTTTTAAAGGGAACTCTAACTGAAACCTCCGCGTAAACTTTTATGAGGACCCCTGGGGTCACCCGTAAACCCGTTAATAGAGATGAGATATGAGCAGGGCGCTTGGGCCTCCCATTTCGTTTGCATTTCTTTCTCTCTTTCTTTTTTCTACTGTTCCATTGCATTCTTAGAAGAGGTCAAGTGCTGTTCTGAGGCGAATGCTGCCAAGTCTCTGCCGTCGTTTTTATCAAAGAGCAAAAATTCAATCCACGTGGACAGATTTCAGCCGATAAGTGTCGACACGTTTGAGCTGTTCGTCCATTTTGCTTTCCCCTCTCGCTTAGCACCGAGTTGGCTTTGACTGAGGGGAGTTGTTGACTGCCATGAAGAGGTGCAATGTGCCATGAAGAGGTGAAGCTCACACTGTTTTAGTGGCAATCGTGCGGCGAGGTTTTCTTTATGTTCAGCCTGAGAGAACTCGTTAGCTTCACTGACCATGTGATTGATGAACTGACATTTCAAAAGATTCGAAATGAGTTCGGATAAATATTTTTTCCAATATCAGCAACAGACAAAATAATTTCTCATTGCATTCTGGTATGTTTTAAAATGAAAATGAAAAAACATCAAACCACGTAACACACATACATACATGTCACACACACACACACACCGATATGCACATACATGCAAACACATTAGCTGCAGTTTCTTAGGCGCCAAGCATGACATCATAGTTCAAATACATGAGAAGACATTAAACCAAACCTGAACAGAGATGGCCTCCACCAGTGGTGCAGGAACTGAGGACATTGCTGTTCTTCTCTGGACAATGATCAAAAAGCAAAGAAACAAAAAAACGTTTTCTGTCTTTTTATTGATGTCAAGATGAGTTTGTTTTGGCAGGCCTGGTTTATTCTGACAGTAATCCTGCTGTGTCATCGCTCCTCTGAAAGCTAATGTGTGTGTTTATTTGCATTTTGCTGAGTAAAGTACGACATTCTCAAAGAGCAAGACAACATCTTGGTTTGTAGAAGCAGAATTAAACCACTTTAGGGAAGATCACAGCATCATGTCTTGTACTGTAAATTCAGTTATCCTTAACTTTTCTTTCCTTGCCAGCTCCTCGTTAAACACAAAAGATCCATTCATTAGATCTCAGTGTTTAGTCAACGCTTATGAGACCTTACAAGTCCAAGTAACATCTCAAAAGGAGTCCTGGATCGCGCTGAGTGGAGTGTTGGGAATCATTATCTGCTTAAACGCCTCAACCTTGGTCTCTTTTGTTGCTCTGTTCAAAGCGTGAGCTGTTTCCTTTCCCATTGAGACTAATGAGAACAGTCTCGGGACCCGTCAAGGTTATTTTGACAAATTGAGCCTGTAGGTTTTTTTTTTACTCCCTCATATATCGCAATCTAAATCACTACTCTTACTGTAATAGAGATGATGGGGAGATTTAGTTGTGTGCTTTCCATGGTAACCACATATCCTGGGAGTGAAGTCAGTGGCCGCTGAGTCATAGTGAATCTATTAGCACAGGAATGATGGTGGTGCTGAAAATTCTGACAAAACAATTGGTTAATTTTACAAATGATAATGATTTTTTTTAAGTCAGATGGCCCCTGGGCAACGAAAATATAGGTCTCGGTAAAGCGTCATGTCACCAGAGTTCATGAGTCTGCGATGCCTTTGGTCAACAGGGCAGCCGTCTGCATTTTTTAGTGCGACGTTAACCATCTCAGGTTACCCTGTAGCCTGAGCCAAGCAAGGGCCCGAGACCACCCTTCGATTAATCTTCCCCTTGTAGCGCCTTATAATTTGCCATTACAAAAGCCATTAAACCTGGGGGCCTGATTCAGTGCTCCTGGGACTCCTTGGGAGGAGGGGACGGGGATCGGACAGGCCTCCAGTTGGCCCCTTGGACCCTGGACGAGCCCCCTTCCAGAAAACAGACAGGTACTTAAAAACAGGGTGAAAAGATCACCTTAAAGAAAACAAGGATGATTAATGGGGAAAAATGAGGACCCTTTAGGTCGCTTTCATCTGGGTCTGATTCTGGTCTTCAGTAAGCCATTAACCCATAGGACAACTGTCCACCGCCAACGTGAGAAATGAAGTCCCCCAGCACCAGGTTCAGACAAATGTTGGAGCCGCTGAAGAAAAGTGGAGTAGGTGGGACAGAGGGAGTGAGTATGGTCCCGCCCGCCCTGGAATCCACTGATCTCGTCAGTGATTGGGTAAGCAGATGCTGCTAACATTTAATAAACCTCACTTCTTGTAGAATGTGTACACATCTTGCGTGTCAACTGCATAGAAATTGCATATGAGCAATATTTGGTGTTTCTAATGCATTTTTAATCCATCAGAATCAAGTCTAAAAGTCACAACTAAATGTCAAGGCTCAAATTCTCCTGCAAATCTCAACTCATGAAATTAGGTCACAATTAGTCAGACTCAAGTCCAAGTCATGTGACTCGAGTCCCCATCTCTGCCATATGGAGGACACACAATCTCTTTTTAAAAATCCATGTATAAAATGAAGCACTGACAATTACATGATGATCAAACCTGGGAAAAATAATATTGCAAATTCTCTTCTACTGTGATTTAGCCTCTTTTGGTGCCAGATGTGTAGAGTTGTGCCAGAAAGTACATGAAAGTTATTGAAATTTGCTCTTCTATGATTAATAACTCATCTAACGCAATATGAAATATACCAGTGCAGTAACTCCTACCCATCAGGTGCTCCAAGCACGTTCAAATGAACACAGCATTTTTTTTTTTTTTTTAAATTTCACCCACGTCTGAGAAAGAAAAGCACTACTTATGCTTTGATGATCAATGATAACTGTTAGCGGGCAGGAGAGTGAGTGGAGGTTTAGGGAGTGCTGCAGCCACTCCCTAAACAGTTCACAGTTGCACAGTTCAATACAATTTTAACAAAAAAATGGCTTACCAGACATTCACAAAATGCTCTGTTTCCATTTGAAAACATTTTTCTGCATGTTATCATTCATTGTCTCTAAAATATAGACGATAAAGGCTATGGTCTAAAGTCTATTCCAAAAGAATAACCATTTTGCTAGCTGAGGCGAAGAACCTGAGTTATTCACTATTTTTTTAAAAGTACTATGTCATTTCTTTAATTTTGAGGCATCAGTCATTCTGCACGAGTATGTGGCAGGTTTTTCCAACAGTGGGATGGTGGAAATCTCTTTCTATGCACTTCTGATTTAGGCGTTAGAAATTACGCTGTCACGAAGTCTCCAACGGTGGGTATAAATAACGCAGCGATGGATGGGATGGCCAGAGCGCCAGCACGGTTCGTGGCAAGTACAAAGTCCACACCTGGCCCCGGAGTGAAATCAAATCTATCCTGAACTCTGTCTCTCCTCTCATTTTGCTTCGGCAGTTTTCCGCGAGCAGCGTTCTGGGTCAGGAGGCAGCGGGAGTGATTTGAGTTCAGGTCACACACACAGACAGATTCACACAATAATGCGTTTCAAAGCTGTTGCATCACCGTGGTAAGAGGGGACCCAACATTAATATGGTTTTTATTTTTCTGAGATCGGCCCTCGCCAGTCTGCTAGCTAAGACTGTTTTTTAACAAATACCATATTCCTGTTATTTTTCCAGTTCCGCGCAACACATCTTGGGAATCCATTACAGGTACAAAGCCTCTACAGATTCACTGATTAAGAGCACTAATCACTGACCATTAAACCACTTTCTATGGATTAACACCTACTGCATCCTCTGCAAGTCAGTGTTTTCTTAAGAAGATCAATAAACCAATTCCTCTTGGTTATGTTTCCCTTGTCCACAGCAATCACTTCAGTCCTGATTAAATCAGGGGAAATTATCTCCCTGGGATTTATCTTGCCTTTTTCGCCCTCCTGGCCACGGGAGAGTGGGTGACGCCTGCTGGGAGAGAGAAATAATCATTCATTAACCTCCGACCTGGAAGGAGTGTCAATTGAGTCACCCGATTGTGTTCCTTCACTGTCGCCGTGCCCCTGAGCACCGAGCCAAAGCAAATTGACAATTTACACGCTGCGGCCCAAACTTTATTAACCTGCGCCGCGGTTTGATGCAGCCACTTGATCAGCCGCTAAACCGCAAAGATCGGCTCAGATCTGAATTACACGTGTTCAAGGGGGGAAATCGTTTGGGGCCCCGTTTTCTCCTTTGGCTTTTCCCGTGATGTGGAAGCAGACTAAAGGCAGAGAGTGGGTGAGTGGAAGGGTTGCATGTGAAAACTTATGGAGTGTGACGAGCTCAAAGGGATGGACATGCACATCAGCTCATCTACCATTACAGTTCTTTCTTTCTTTCTTTCTTTCTTTCTTTCTTTCTCTTTTTAGACATCAAATAGCCACTGACCTGGTGTAGAGTTTGCAGCCCAGTAGGGTCTGATGTCTTCATATGGTCACAGTAGGAGTGATAAATTAGATTTTTTTTTCTTTCACCACATGGCACATTTCATATATGTGCACATGCATCTGTTTTGGAGAGAGAGTGATTCCTCCTTCAAAAGTGGCAGCTCACAAATTATTTTGAATCATTTCTGTCACAATAAATGGTGAAAAGATGAGCTAACAGTATGCAGGTTTTACCAACTTTGTGCTGATTTACACTCAGCACCCAGTATCTAGTAAAAATGTTACGTTAATATACTTTCAGTGGCAAAAAAATAACCTCTTTCACTAATTATATACTTTAAAACCAATTTCATTTGGTGGACACATTTTATCCTTTCACCATACAGTTGGGTGGCTCCAGTGGGAATTGAACTCCTAACCCTGGCAGTGTTAATGCCATGTTGTTTCATCTGAGCTACGCTGAAACACTCACACGTATACATATATGCACTCACCGGCCACTTTATTAGGTACTCCGCAAATAGCATGCTCCTCCAAACACCAAATCATGTGGCTGCAACTCAATATATAAAGCACGCAGACATGGTGAAGTGGTTTAGTTTTTTGTTGGACCAAACATTAGAGTGGGTAAGATGCATGATCTTTTCACCGCTACAGTCTCTAGAGTTTACAGAGAATGATGAGATAAACAAAAAACAGAACTGAGGCAGTTCTGTGGCCAAAAACACCTTGTTATGAGAGAGGTCAGAGGAGAATGGGCAGACTTGTTCAAGCTAACAGAAAGGCCACAAATGCTCCAATAACAGCTCTTTACAACAGTGGTGTGCAGAAGGGCACCTTATTGAATACATGCCGCCAAGAATTCAGGCTGTTCTGCAGGCAAAAAGGGTCCTACCAGTACTAGATAGGTGTACCTAATAAAGTGGCCGGTGGGTGATATATCTTTGAATATCGGTGCACCGATCATTATGCATGAGGCAGCTGGGGAAAAAAACAAAAACAGCCAAGTTATTTCCTCTGACTTTAAAGCCGTTACCTTGGGTATCGATTTTTGTCGTCGATGGTGTAGCCTTGTGATATGAGGCATAACACTGTATCTGTTTCTGCACGGTAGCAATAAACACGAACCAGGCTGCCCCAGGATTTTTCTCTCTGACATTATTAGGAGCTACAGCTGTGTGAGACTCAACATGGTGTAAAAACAAACCAAATGTCAGCGCCGTTGCCCAAGCGCCTCCACGGCCTCTGCTATAGCCAACAGCAAATGTAATGAAAGCTTGGTTGGGTCTGTTAGTACGCCGCTGACCTTTTACACATTTACTGTTCTCCTGACATTTCTCCAAGATGGAGGAGATGGAAAACAGAATGAGGTGCTGAAGGAGAAATCAAGATTTTCAACTTCCATCTCCCCCCGTTAGAGAATGACTTTCATCAATCCAAACTCCTAGACTTTATAAAGGGTCGATGCTCTGAGATGGCCAACACTAACTTGCTGCTGCTCCCTCTGTAGACACGATGCAGCTTTTATTAGCTTTTTCAGCTACTTTGGCATGGCTGGAAAGTGAGAGGGGAAGAGTCAGTGTTGAGGTTATGCCTGGATTTCAGGAGGGTTTTTTTTACGATTTTTTCAGTCTTTGACATTACAGTACAGCAGCATCAGCAGACGAAGAAGAGGCTAGCATCATCTACTATGATTTGAAAGAATAAGCTCTTGACTCCCTATGATATTATTTGTGCTACTTGTACTGGTTCAGGGAGAGGAACACTATTGGACGATTGCATTTTGAGAACTTATGTATTGCATTTTGACTTTGCTCCTTGCTTTCAGCAGACGAGAGTTTTAGATATACATTTCTTGGAGGCAGAGCTGCGCTAGAGGTAGAAATAATCTCATTGGTTGAGCTACACCTCAATGGGAGGAAGGAAAGTCTAGACACACAAGGTGCACCTATTATAGCTTTACAATGTATAGTATGTCCAATTTGAATCTCCCATTTCTTTAGGTGCATCTTCCTGCCCCGTCCCATTTACACCAAATTTGCTCTTTTTATAGACAGGGACACTTCGCTGTGGATTTTGAGGACCAGGAGTTATTTATTTGAAGATTTATGTATTTCGTAGGTTATTTTTCAGAAATCGGCCGGGAGACTCGTCAGAACATCTCATGTGTTTGTCTTCTGGTGCTGGCCAGTCGCCCTCTGAAAGGAAATGATCAAGGGAGAGAGGGGAAACAGCTGCTTAATAATTCAGGAAGCTGAGATTAAAAAGTGAATTTGCCGGGTGTGTTATTAAAAGCCGGTGTAATTACTTCAGAACTTCGTGTCACCGCTGCAATAAGAGGCGCCTAATTTGGTTACCGGCAGCTCACATGTAATTGCTGAAAATGAACAACTCAAAGAGAGGTCCAACCGTATGAAATCCCCACTACACACTAGATTCAATAAGAGGCCGTGGAAAATGATAACCGGGATCTGGGATATGCTATGACACACAGTGTTCGGAGACAATAGTTTTTCCAGCGCGTGCCTTTGCCTGTGTTATTAAAGGGGGCTCCAATCTGCTGATGTCACTCAGTCGATGTTCAAGTCTTTTATTTTAAGTAAATGAAATAAGAAACGTAGGAAATTAAGACTTTTCTTCCAAAATGAGATATATACCATTTGGGAAATGTGAAATATACACTCTGGTACAAAATGAAAGCAAAATATGGTTGTTCGAGGATGGTGTGTAACTTAATCCAAGGTTGACAGAACGATAACACAGACTGGATCTGCAGATTCTATCCCCTATAGTTGAGAGATACTGAATGATTACAAAAGGGTGTATATACATTTTGGAAATGAAGTCATCAGATGTGCATCACTCAGTCCGGCTGCTTTCCTTTAGCTTGACCCTGTCACATCAACAGTGGATGGGTGTGTACATCCATATTGGGACTGGACTCCTTCCCTCCACAGGCACTCCATCACAAAACAGAGGGAGTTGCTACCAGATGGTTAAACAAACACATCGCCCAACTGCCCATAACTCAAATCCACTTAGCACCCCCTTGTCAGCGTGTCTCTCAGTCGTTCACTACCTCTCCCATCTTCAGCTCATGCAGGAGAGAGGCGAGAGGAAGGAAGGGAGGAGGGTGGAGGAAAAAAAATAATGCGAGAATAATGAGAATCAGGGAGAAATTCCTGGGGAGGTTGAATTTTAATCACCAAGACTATCCATCCTCGGTAGCTCTCATCTCTCTTTCGACCTCCCTCCCCTAGGTGTATTGAATAATGGGGGGGGAGTAGCAAGCACCTGGAGTGACAGCACGTGTAAAGGTCAGGGAGACAAAGACCAAATGTGATGTTTGACTCAGGCTTTTCTGAGAGCTCTCGGGGAGGCGCCCAGGACTTAGGCCAGGGGTTAAGAGTTTGTAGGTCGCCGGGTCACGCAATTTTCCCGTTTCCCTCGGCCTCATCCCCGCGCTTAAAACCTCAACGGTGTACTTGAGAGGGTAATTTATTATCCCGAGAGCTGTCCAGCTTGGACAAGGAGTTGGGAGCTGGGAATTAAGCTTCCCACTTTTGAGCACATAGCGTCTTTCCCCTCTTTTTTTTACAGCACATAAAATTTGAATTATTTTTTGAAATGCCTCGACTTTTTGGCTGAACTTATTTTGGTTAAACTGGTTAAAGTACTGTGTTCTCAGTTTCTTGTACAACATTGGTTTTCAGTACCGATAAATATGTTTTTTTAGGACATCCCCTGGCCTCCAAGTGTAGCTGAATTTGTTCTTCCTTTCTCCCTTTTTCTAGTTCATGCACCTTGGTTGTAAGGCGAGATAGCACCAGTTTTTTTCCCCCCTTAAGGCTTCTTATCTTAATAAATACCATCCCAACAAGTGCCACGGCTTAATGAAAGATTGAGGACGGCATTCTGTATGGTATCTTTGCAAGGTTGATAGTATTGCTTTGCAGCCCCTTCAGTGTAGGTGAAAAGGTGAAAAGATAAGCATTATCTTGGACACATAATTGTCAAAGGCATGGATATGCCACCTATGTCCAAATGTAGGGCTGCTGATGACAGCCAAACTGCATTTGGCCCCTGGAATGCGCAAAGGCTATTCTCAGACATCTGAACATCAAACGGCGCTCAGCTCTGTCAATCTAATAGCTGTGGATATGGGATTTATTGGCACTCTCAGGCCAAAAGGGAGACAAGGGGCGAAAGCAAAACCAGATTTTCCCTGCCATATCAGTTTCTCCTCTGTCATTCATGCTGTCTCATAAGAGCACCCAGGAGAGGCGTATTATATTATCAGTTCAGATGAAATAGATTCCAATGAGTTTATATATATTTTCCTGTTTGTATACGTTTTCCAGTGTTCAGCTCCAAAAAGTAGATAGGATGAGACGCACACTTTGCTGGTCACCATCAGCAGAAGATTTAAAGGTGTCCAGTGTAGTAGTGGTCATTTGTTATGTGTCACTGCTGTCGACCTCAAATGCAGCATTACGTTGACAGTAGAGTTTCCTTGACAGGCTCACCTATATTTATCTAGAGAAGATTGACATAGCACGCTGTTACTCTCACATTCAAACCTGGGATCTGTCCAGTGCAACCATAGTGTTCCATCATTGGTCCGAGCAGCTCTCCTGGAGCAACTGGGGGACCAGTGGTAAAGTGTTAAAAGGACTACACCAACTTTTTGGGAGTTTGGCCCGATAGTCACCTCACCGCACCAACATCTTTTCTGTGTCTCCAGTAGATAACTCTGTCTGGTGCACATGCTAAAGCTTTATCATACAGTATGTTAAGGAATCGTAGGCAACTAGCACGATACTGAAAGTGAGGAAATGAGAACTTGTGGCAGCTCTGAGGCTCCACGGTTAGTTGATTTTAATGGCATGCATCTAAACCTGCCAGGCTTGTTCAGGGGCTTGGTAAAATAGACGTAAAAATTCTCTTCCCACGTAACTTGTTTTGTTTACACAGGAAGTGAGCAAAGTTTTTGGGCTGTTTATTCATAATGGACTTCCCTAATGATGAAGACTGAGTCTTTGTTTCGTGCCGAGAAGATGGGTTGGGTGTAGAAAATGGGCTACTTTGCAAAAAAGAGGGATCATATTGACCATCTTGGTGGGTCTTCCAACATCATATTGTGCGCAGCAGAAATCAGCAGCACGCTCGCGTCGTTGAACTTTACTCAAAGACTCATGACTTTTCGGCTGCAGGGTGAATGGAAAGTACGGTGCTGATGAAAACGAATGACAGTGGGCCAAATATGGGGAAGAAAAGCGAGAGCGGAGCCAAAAGCTGAGGACACGAGTCAGGCCTGTCGTCCTCGGGCCTTGATAAAGCCGAGGTTCTCACGGAGTAGTATGAAACTCAGAGACGTTGTATTTATCTCCGTTAGCCCTCCGCAAAACTCCCTGTCCCTGCTTAGATAGCTCTGCCAATGCGCCATGATGTCATCCCCTTGGCGTGCGGTGATTGATGCATCCTGGCTGCCAGTTCTGCACTAGTGGGAGGTGGGGGGGGGATGCATGGAGTGAGGATGGGAGGTTGAGGTGGGGAGGCGGTGAATTTTTTCCATAGATAGAGACATCCAAATGTGAACGGAACCCAGAGTGGGGTTGGTTCAGAGTCTCAGGTCGATTCCTCCCATACCTGCAGCACCGCAAACGTGACCCCGCACACTTTTTTCTGAGTCCAGGCTCCCTACGGTCAGTCAGTTTTGATGTTTCAAAGGCGCTCATGAGCAGGGAGTGGTGGTGAAGGCCTCGGGTTGCTGGTGGTTTGGAGAAGACACAATGGGGGGATAGGCCCGGCTCTGATTATGTACATCCACTCCATCTTCCCTCTGAGGTTCTGTTACATATCA
>OOFE01011096.1:0-12858 GCA_900323365.1 Monocentris japonica
AGAAAACCGATGGGTGCTGATACTGTCATCACCATAACAGGGCCCATACCGGTACAGGACTGCACTGTTGCAATGGAAAAACTATCAACTTCTTCATAACTCATAACGCTGTGACTGACGATGTGTTAAGGAGCGTCTGTGGTGAGACACATACTACTACTGTCTGCTTTTGAAATGCCTTGATGCTTGAACTCATTTGTTTTTGTTTTAACCACTAATAGTTACACCTATTTATTAAATCTTGTGGCTTCGGACTATTTATTTCAATTGGTTTTGAAATATAGTTCATTTTTTTTATTAGCGTTGGAATTTTATTTTCTGTTTCTTTGTGGATTTTACGTTGAAAACACACTTGTCTGCATGGCTGTTGTTTCTGTTTCAATTCTATGCTGTGTTGAAGTTTTATTTATGAATAAACTTTCCAAGTGGATGTATACTTGCATGCCTCATCTGTGTGCTCACTCGTTTCCATTTCCCTTTCTGAGCCGCTCCTCTCCGTTGCTCCTTAGAATGATGGAGATGATGGTGCCATGCCGCCGTCATCGTCTTCATCATCATCATCGGTGATCAGCTCTCTGTGGCTGATGTCTGTGAAGTTAGTCATGCACTGCAAAAAAAAATCCATCTTCAGTCGTTGAATCTGTTTTCAATTCGAGTGACGTTACCTTGAAGCAAGTGTGATCTCATTTATTTTAAAGGGGCTTTAAGTAATCTGACCTTGATTGACCTCTGGTGGCGGCCAGTAGGAATGACAACAACATCAGTCCTCCTGTTTGAAAGGGTCTTGAAATTCCAGTTTTGAAAACCAGAAGTCTCTCACCCTGTCAACCCCTGCAGATGTATTATGGTCATTTCTTGCCACGGGGCAATAAAAATCTTACTTATTGCCTATTTAAGACTGGATAATAGATATGTGTTGTTAGGGTGGCGTTTTTTGCAGTGCAGCCACGCTGAGCTCAGGTTTTAATATTGGTACATGCACGGCCTCACTCGACAAGTGAACAGTCCAGTCTAGACCTCCGAGAACATATAATACAAATACTGTGGCAGGTTTGATGCTAGTTGACACAAAAAAAAGCACATTGTCCTTTCTATATCTCATATGAACGATGATACATGTTGTGGAGACAAACAAGAAGTGTGTGTTGTGCTTGTAAAACCACTGATGAGGTGTGTGTTCCCTATTTCACCGTTGGGTTTAACGTTTTATCATCCTGTGGCAGTGAAACTAACCTGTGTGTGTGTGTGTGTGTGTGTAAATATCATGGATGTCATTAACCAACACACATTCCACATACTGCCCTCACCCCTCACCCCTGACCTCTGACCCCCCACCCCCCTGGTCCTCACTGACATCTCCTTGCATGTCACTGTTCTGGGTGCAGCATGAAGCGAGCCAGCTCACTGGGGGTTCTTAACGTGGCGGACAAGGCAGCAGGGGACCACTACCAAGTAAGGAGCATCACGACCAGACCGGGGTCGAGCAGTATCACAAAATACTACTTGAGGTTGATCACTGTGTTATATCATTCGGTAATAGAGAGCAAAACATACATTTATATCAAAATGTTACAGATTATTACTTTAAAATAGTTTTCTGTGACTTCGGTAGCATGGTCTGAATTGCCCTGTGGTAAACCCCGCCCACCTGGCGCTCCAAGCAGGTTAAAACAAACTCTTAAGAACTTTTTACAAATACTATTTGACCCAGGTCTGACCTACACCATCTTTCTTTTTCTTGTCCTCCCTCACTTCAGATTCAATCTTTACCTCTCTCCACCCCCCCATCTGTCTGTCTGTCTGTCTGTCTGTCTCTCTCTGTCTCTCTCTCTCCCCCTGTCTGTCTGTCTCTCTCTCTCTCTCTCCAACTTGTCACTAATGACACACGGGTAACAGAGTAACAACATCAGAGTAATAACATTGTAATAACAGTAATAACATTGTAATAACAGTAATAACAGTAATAACATTGTAATAACAGTAATAACGTTGCAACATCAGAGTAATAACATTGTAATAACAGTAATAACACTGTAATAACAGTAATGACATTGCAACGTCAGAGTAATAACATTGTAATAACATTGTAATAACAGTAATAACATCATTGTGGCTCACAGACTAACATGACGTCCTCCTTGACTAATCAACATAGTAATGTCAGGGTTCCTATGGAGAACCTGGAAAAGTCATGAAATTCAAAAGTTGTTTTTTCCAAGCCTGGAAAAGCTCAGGAAAAATGGAACATGTGCATATAGTTTTGGAAATGTGTTGCTGATCTTTTCCTCCAACCAGTGAAATGTTAATGCTTGTTGATCCACTTCCCTTTGAGAATAAAAACCCAGATCAGAAATGTCCTGCTAGTATCGGTCCTAAGAGATAGTTGGAGCAGAAATCAGACATGGACATTCAGATCACAGATTCAACGGAAAAATATAGACTGACGAATAGTAGTCATGGAAATAGTCTTGGAAAAGTCAAAAGTGACATTGAGCTTGGTGACACTGGTGCAGTCTCATATTGTCCAGTACATACAGCAGCATCCGGACCGATACATGGAGAGCCTTTTGTGGACTATATAGTTTATGTGCATCATGACCTCTGGTTTTAATCCGTCTGGTACGACTGTTGCTGTTAATATTGTCTTGTGAAAGTGAATAACTGTCGTTGACGAACCTCAAGACACCTCAAACATTCATTCACATTTCCAAAATAAACCTTTTTTTATGAATCCACACATTTCTGTAACTTTTGAAACGTTTCATACAAAGGAAGTTTAGGTGGTTGTTGTTGTCCACCTACAAGTCATTCGGTCTCCTATTAAATTCTTATTTTTCTTAAAAGAAGTGAAAATCTTGACCAGTGGGGTGAGATAATGTCACTTGTTTCCAATGCAGTTTCTAGAAACCGTCACAATTTATCAAGAAAATGAAAACTTCCTGAAGCGTCTTGATTTGCTTTGGGAACAAGAGAAATGATCTGACCCCGTTGGCAGAAAAATACGAATGAAAGACTTTATACGGACTCAATGACTTGCAGGCGGACAGTAATAACCTAAATTTCATTTGTATGAAAGCAGAAATACAGAAATGGGAGGATTCATAAAAAAAGGTTTATCTTGACATCTGAATGAATGTGACGACATCAACACAGATTATAAGATGACCAGTCCTGTCACTTCTGAACTTCCTCTCACTACATTTCCTCCAGGAACGAAATAATCGTCTGAGGAAGAGTCGTGACCTGAGCGCCAGCCACACTGACCTGGCGCGTTGAAGGTGTTGACACACAAGAGGTGAGGGGCGGGGCCCGGAAGGTCACGGAAACAACTCCCTGTCATTCTCCGTCCAAGCTTCAGATCCTCGTCCTCCCTGGTCTGTCCACGCTGTACATAGCTTCACCACCCAGATCATACTGCCCTCCTCCTCAACGTCACGCCACCAAGTGCTCGCTGCACAGCCGGCAGGTTTTAACCGCTCCATTGCACTTTTAAAAGCATCTTCTGTGCTGTTCTCTTAGAGGGTGATTCTTTTCGTGATGTGTCCTCTCCCCCTTTTTTTTACCAATATATAACGTGGAACACCGGAGCTTGGAATATGAACATGTGGTAGCCGACTGTATGTTTTTGTTTTTAGTGTATATCTGTCTAATTGTATGTATTGTACGTGCATGTACTGTATGTGTGTGTGTGTGTGTGTGTGTGTGTGTGTGTGTGTGTTGTTGTGGTTGAATGCCCATATGAGAGATTGTCGTCGTAAATTAGTTTGATCGTCTTTTGCGCTAAGCTTTCACTTGAATGAAGTAGGTGCAGATTGGAGGTTTATTTCTACAGACATTTCTCAGACGCAGAAATAATCTCATTGGTTGAGTTAAACCTCAGTGGGCGGAGCCAAAGAACCACAGTTTCTTCGGGCTAAGTAACGTTAGACTGAAGTAAGAGAGGAGCTAGCTAATATTATGAAGCCTAGCACTCTGCTGCTAACTGAAAAAATGCAATCTAGTCATACTAAGTTATCTAGGTTAGCTAGTTAGCTTAGTTCTAACTAGCCTAGCCAAGTTTAAACCAGCCATACTATCGTCTAGCTATCTAGGTTAGCTAGTTAGTTAGCTAGTTAGCCTTCTGACCTTCCAAGATCATGAATGAATGAAAAAAGAAGTCATTGCTGTTTATTTTTTTATTTATATTTTGACCAGAGTTTCTTCTTTGCCATTCAAGTTTGCCAGTTAGCTAACATGCGCTCTGAAAACCTGTGGTTATTTGGCTCCGCCCACTGAGGATTAACTCAACCAATGAGATTGTTTCGGCCTCTGAGGGACGTTTGTAGACGTAAAACTCCATACTGCCGAGTGGGTGGGCAACAGTTTCAACTTCCCCTCTCACTTCCTGTACGTCCAAATCTTTCTGTCCTGTGTTTTGATGTAAGAAGTTCTATGTTTACATTTGGGGTTTTTGTAAGTTGTGTATTTTTCTTTCCTTGCGCTGCTCTGAAGGGTATCTTTCATATCTTGGTAGTGCTGTTTCCCTAGAAGTTAAATGACGCGGTGAAACAGTTTGCTCCTGTAAAGTAAAAGACAGGATCATTGGCACATGAAGGTCAACTGTTACATTCTCAGGATTGCCACAACGGCCGGCGAGGCGACGCTAGTTGTCGACACTGACTGCAAACCTAACTGAACGCCAAACTCACAACCAATCGCCATTTCCAATAATGGCAGGAGAAATGTTACAGCGTTGTTTACCAGTTTGTCTTGTTGTTGTGTTGACTGACAAGACGACGCTTTACCGAGTGTGTAAAGCTTTTAATCACCAGTAAATTTAGTGCAAAGCTTTGAATTATTTAAAGAAAAATTCACCATTTTCAGGAGTTTTAAGTTGTATATGTACAGTAGATATTGATGTATGCTGTTACCAAATTAGTGCAATGCTTTGTCGTGTTTATCGTGGTGTTGAGCGTTCCTGCCCACCAGACTTGGTTGATTCACTTTGAAGTCTTTCAATCCAAAATTAAAACTGGAAGTCCTTTACTGAAAAACCGTTTGAGACTAAAAGATCTGTATGAGGCCTGAGGGTCGTTTCTACTGAACACCAAGAGAGCCAGCAGTGCACAAAACCAAATAGCAGATTCAGCGCCCAAACATTACGTGGGAACGCTTTAGTATTGATAAAAAGTGCGATTATAGATTTTATAGAGTTCATCAATATTTTGAATGTGAAGAAATTGACTTAGTGAAGCGAACTGATTGACGTGATGGTGACGTGACCACCATCTTAATGAGATAGTCATCCCAAGCCTTGGTGAACTTTCTTATTTAATATCTGTCAGACTGACTTTTTTAAACCTTTATTGACACAGGGGAAGTTGACTATGCACACGTGCTCTTTTGAAAGGGGCATTAAATAATCTATGGCCTGCATCGACCTCTACCGGTAAACCAGCAACAACATCGATATAACTTTACTCTTCCTACACAAGTCTCTGGTACCTGTCCCCTTGAGCTACGGTGGCCTGTACCTGTCACACTAAGCTAGCTAATCAGAGCACAGCGCTGCTGCAACCAAGGATTGAGTGTCTTGCTCAAGGGCACCTGGCTCTGATCTGATCTATCGCGTTGATGCCGGTTCAGTAGATTCGTGACGCTGTTGGGTTTCGGGTCTTGAAAGGCGGAGGAACTATATTTGAACTGAAAAGCATCGGGGCAGGGATAACCGTAGTCCCTTGTTAGGCAGTTTCAGGGTTTCCCAAAAAGTATCTTTAGACTAAATTCATCTTTGCTCCGTTTGTTTAGATGAGCGCAATGACGAACTAATGTCAGGATGCCTTTGGGAAACCCGGCCAGTGTTGACTGGTGCTTTGATAATGAACAACCAGCCATGAGGGATTTGCACTGGAAATACAGGATGGGGTGAACAAACTCTCAGACGGGTTACTTTATCTTGATTTATTATGTTGACCTACTCAAAACAGATATTTTTTATTTTGTCGGAGCGTTAGCGTTGCAGTAGTTCAGTGAACACTTAATTGTCCTTTATGGCAGGGGCGTGCAATAAGCTTTTGTTTGATGTGGAAAGACCCGTCACACTTTTCAGTTGTAAATTTGATGAATCTTAACCAATGTCTGGACCTCACCAGACAGTTCCCTGTAAATATGAAGACTTTCATTCCAAAACGCTGTATATCTATTTTAGACGATAACTGTTACCTGATGTTCATTACTCCATTAACACAACGGATCATCACATCCCCTAAAATGTAGGTACAGTATGTTGTAAGAGAACAAGTAACTTCATAATATCCCGCAATGACGTTGTGTTGTTAAATGGCGGATATCTCATTTTGGAATGAAACTCTTAACGTGTCTTTGTCGTGAGCCTCTCTCAGCTGATATTACGCTCCACTCACACTGTGTTTGTCATCGTAGGTCAAAGTTGAAAGTTGAAAGCTCCTTGTTGACTGTTGATCAGTCTGCTCGTCAACCCGCTTCGTGCTTTTTTCCTTTTGTTTTACTGTCGAGGCTCCAGAGTAACGAGGCACATAAACGAAGATAGTCGAAGGGTAGTGATGAACGGGCGACAAAGTGACGTGCTCTGGACTGACATGTCCAATTTCCTAAAATTGAATCTTGGAATTTGTGTAGAGGTGGACTTCTGTGATGTTACATTATCTTTTAGATAGAAGATAAAACAGGAAATAATTTGATATGTTTGAAGAAATTATTTATTTTTGGAACTTTTCATGAATCCAAGCCATATTTACTCCATTTTATTAATGATTGAAGCAATATAGCACCATTTCATGTCATGTTAAAAACAGGTTTGAGATTTGGAAGGTGACTTGGAAGTTGTTAAATGAATGTAATGTTGAAATAAGACCCCCGTCAATGTTCAAAGTTCTGTTCAATCCTTTTCTTTTTTTTATATTTCTTACAGCTGTTACAATTCCTCTTTGTATGTGAATTATTGTGTGATTAAAGCAACAATGTTGAGCATCTCCTTGGAGGCTGTTGGACAAAACGCTGCCCCGTGTATCACTGCCTTTACACTACCAAGGACAAGCTGCAGGCACCTGGAAATCCACTTTCATGCCAGCCTGATACTGACTGGAAGGGAATTGTAAAACTTATAACAACCTGTTTTTAATACAAATAATATTTTTAGGTGATGAAGTGAATGTAAATTTATAGATGGAGCACAGACAAAATGGTGTCAGGAGCGCTGACAGAGTTTTGTGTTTCCTGTTCAAGAGGTGAATGAAACCGTTTCACTGTCCGTCCTTTTGATTTATTTTGTCAAAGTGCAGTTTTCCCTCCTCGCCTGTGGGTGGCGCTGGCGTGTGGAGCGGCAGTGTGGACGCTCAGATGTTTTCTCAGAGAGATTTTATACGAGGGGTGGCATCTACCTTGTTCACGTGAGATATTTTACATCTGTATGTCTTAAAGGGGCATCGAGTAATATATGACCTTTAGCGACCTCTATCGGCGGCCAGTAGGAATTGCAACAACACTGATAGAACTGATCCCCTGACCCTCCTGTGCCCTTGAGCTACGGTGGCCTGTAACTGGCACAAACAATAAAGTCACATTTTCCATTTTTGTTAGAGTTCGGGCCAGAAAGTGAGTTTTGGACCCCCTGTCCTTCTGAAGGCCCCCTGAATATAAACCCCACCCTTCTTCTAGGTATATATCAGCCGAGTTACCAATATAATATACTGAGGTGGGATCATGGTGCACCCACCCCCTCAACTACCACAACTCAAGGACATTGTGCTCCTAAATTTAAATCCTTACAAGCACAATTAAGACATTTAGGACCATGATAAAACAATAAGTACACAGGACAGAAACAGCGACTGTGATGAAACAGAGCGTGGGCACTGATTTGCTCTCTTTGTAAAGATTTGTCATCCACAATATTCACACAACTCAGCAGATCTTGGCAGTGAATAGTCCATCAGCGTCGGGTAAATGTCAGACCTGCTGGCAGCAGCAGAACCAGATGAGTCAGATTTTTGTTACTCTCTAATTACACTGTATGGGGAAAGATGGCTGCTGCACCCCCCTCTGCCTGAGCTGTAGTGATGTTTGTCTGGCAAAATATTGTATGGCGTAAATGTATGTGAAGAATAAAATGGTCAAATGAATCTCTTTCCACTGTTTTTTTTAATGTCCCGATTGGATCTGATGTTTGGTTGGACTCCAGACTTTGGGGTTGACAAACTGGATTAGTCTGGTCTATAACCTCCTGGGTGAAGACCTGCTGTGGAAGAGGGCAGATTGTACCACTTCAGCTCCCCCTGCTGTCCAGTTGGTACTCAGGACGGCCAGCTTCACAGCAACACTCAACAGTTCAGTAAATGGTGACAAATTTAACTGGTCTTGAAGATGCGAATCCCATACCTATTGTTGACTGAACTAATAATGCATTTCTTTGCTGAATGTATTTCTTTCCTGTTGCTTTTCAGAGGCTTTCGTTTTCTCGAACAGGCATCTTGAATTGCTCATTTCCTCAGCAGTGTGTGCTTTCAGCCAATGGGTGGGGTTGTAAAAACCAAAACAACTCTCTCTGCCCAGTGCACCATGTGACCTCAATGGCTGCAGCCATTTGTTGAACCGAATGTCAATCAAGTGGGGGGGCGTGTTCAGGAGTTTGCCTGCGAGAACTCGCTACCGTACGAAGAGGGATTGTTGGTGGAAAATGTCTGCAGTGCCTGATGGCAAAAAACTAGTCCGAAGCCCGAGTGGCCTCCGCATGGTCCCGGAAAACGGCGCTTTCAACAGCCCTTTCTCGCTAGACGAGCCGCAGTGGGTCCCGGATAAAGAGGTGAGACGTACGGAGCGATTTCAGAGTGAAATCTATAGCAATTACAACCACTGAGCCGCGTTATGGCAGCCAGAATAAAAACAGAACTTCCGGTCGTGTATTTCACAATAAAAGCCTTACTGATGAACATGCAAAGTTTTTGAACAATACTAAATACAAAGTCATAGTAAATAATATTTTTCATGTAGAATTTTAGTCAATGATAATACAGTTTTTATTGTCTGTTCCAAAATGGCTTGTTTGTTCCATTTAGGTCGATACTTGATATAGGTCTGCTATATACAGAATGTCACGTCAAACTGTCAATCTGTCAATTTAACGTGGCCTCGGCGAAGGTAATACCAGGTTAAACATGAAATAAGACGTTTTACGACTTAATATGATCCATCCTTTAATAACTTTTTTCCCCCAAGTGACACAATTTACGCTTTTAGTTTGGAGGTAACGTGGCCTAACCTCCGGTATCATTGTGGCTATCGCTGGCTTGCTTGACGCAGCTGTGGACATGATGGCACTTGGCCCCCCGGTCTGGGCGTTGCAGGCAGGCACGGTCAGCCAGCCTGGCAGCTAACCGAGCTAGCCAGCTACGGCTAACTGCTAACTGCTGAAGCTAGCTGCCTGAGGCGGTGTGAAATGTTCAGACGCGTCAAAACGCTGATCTGTTTGAGTTGTGATGTGTAGATACAACAGAGATTGGTAACGTGTGAATGCAGCCGTTGTTTTGTGGGTTGGTTAACAATTGTCTTCACAGTTGGTTAGCTGGTTGTTTAGTTAGCTGGTGGAGCTGCTATGCTAGCTGCCCAGGCTAAGCAGCTTCCCATCCTGTCTCTGATCTGGCTGTCAAGGCTGAGGGACCAGAGGAGCTGCAAATGACAGGCAATAATAATGATGACAGACAATGATTATGACACTAATAGTGGTAATAATAACTTTATTTACACAGCACCTTTCAAAACCTAGTTTAAAAAGTGCCTTATAAAAATGGCATAAATCAATAAAACACATAAAAGCCATAATAAAAATGGCAAATAAAATGCAATTGAGAACAAACCAAACACAGAGCACAAGAAGGAATAAAACATACTAAAACAAATCACAACCAGCTATATAGAAAATGCAAGTTTATGAAAGGGTATTGAGTTTGATGAATGAGTTGTCTCAGGTAGGTGTTGTTCCAAAGCTTGATGGTAAAAGCCTGATCCCCTTAGTCTTTAATCTAGACCTCAGAACTGACAGAAAGGTTTTAGCAGCAGATCTGATGAGTAAGTAATCAAAGTAATCAGTACAGTCAGTTCTGAAATGGGGTTTACATGATCTAATTTCTTGTTTCTAGTATCAAGTCAAGCTGCTGCGTTGTGAATCGATGGCAGAGACATCAGACATCAGACTGTCTCCTGAAGCGCTTCACTCTGCCGTTGTCAGCGAGGTCCAGTTGGCCAAGTTAATCATTTCTCAACTGCTGCTTTCCGCGTACAGGAAGTTCTGGATTGGATTGTCGGCTATAAATAACTCATGATGATCCAGTAGAAAAGTCTCTGTTATGGCCAACAGACAGGGAAAGACTGTGAGGTGGCTTGTCGTACATCACTACTTCTGGGGACATAAAAAGTCTGAAAAAGACCTTAAATTGAAGCCCTTTAAAAAGTGTAAAAATGTCTTAAATGCAGTTATTAGAGGTGTTACTGTTTTCACCATGTAATGTCAGGTTTCTCTGCTCGGCATGTCAACTCTTAGATGAATCCAGAACAGGGTTAGTAGCACAATATCTTTCTTATTTGATTTACTAAACACAATAACCAGTAGTTATTATTTTTATTACCTTGGACTGTGGACTTTGGTAGATTCATGGCAGCCATGTTTGTTGCGCTTCCATTATTTGTACTGTGAGGTGGGAGATATCGGAGCCCTCATAAAGTTCCCATATTTCCTACTCTGAATTACTACTAGGAGGTTGATGTGAGTGGTTTTCCCGGTCGGAAGCTGACATTTACGGTGACTCCCATATGACATGAATGCAGCACGAGGTTTTCTCCTGAAGGTTTGTTCTGGTTAGTCATGATGTAGTACAGACCTGGTAGACAGGCAGACAAAATGGAGCCAAATTCAAACTTTATTCCAGGGTTGAAGTAAACAACTCCTCATGCTGCTTGGGGCCCCTATAACCTCCTCACTTTGGGAACCACTGTTTATCCATGTAGGCTCCCGGGGGCCCGTTCAGCCTTTGGATGTGTGTCTAATATGTCGTCCAGCTGCTGTTGAGCTGGACGACGCCCAGCACGGTGCGTTGTGTAACATCCTGTTTCTCCTCGTCCCAGTGCCCAAGATGTATGCAGTGTGACACCAAGTTCGACTTCATCACAAGAAAGGTTGGTTTCGTCTGTGACTTCATCACATTATCCAGGAAGGAAACAGGAAAGGCTCGCAAGTGTTTGATTCATTTTTCCCAAGGAGCTACCGAAACGGTTGCACTTTCGATTCCTGGCTCTGCTTTGTTTCGTCTGCCAGCTACATTTAACAGATACAACAGGACCTCTCAATGGTTGGATGGTTGGCTGACTGAGTATGTCCACCTTCTTCAGCCGCCCTCTCCCCTTCATCTACGGCTTTCCTTATGAGGCCAAGCAAATTTACGGATCACTTTTTCTAAAAATAAATAAAATAAATTTGTTGATGCATCATTTTTATGCCATCCTAGAATCTTTTTTTAAAATGTATTTTTGTATTTTGTGAATGAAATTTGCTTCACGGTGGCGGTCCTGATGTTTGGCAGGTTATATGTCTCAGTGTTGCTCAGGGATGCAGTCTTACTGTTTGTTGTGGCTACAGAACGCCAATTGACTTCTCGTCTGTCTCTGCCCTCCTTCCACTTCCTGTCAACCTGCTAACATCCTGAACTGCGTCTGCAGCACCACTGCCGGCGGTGTGGCCGGTGTTTCTGTGATAAGTGCTGCAGTAAGAAGGTGGCGCTGCCCCGTATGTGTTTCGTGGACCCGGTGCGACAGTGTGGCGAGTGCAGCCTGGTGTCCCAGAAGGAGATGGAGTTTTACGACAAACAGCTCAAAGTGCTCATGGGAGGTGAGGAGGTGGAGTTTGTTTTATTGTTCCTACACAGGCCTGCAAAGTCTGGAAAAAGAATTTGGCAAGTTCCAGGTTTTGATAAGTTTGGAGATTGCATTAAAAAAGTTTCTAAAAGTATGGAACAATATTGTGCCACTTTCTGAGGTTTTAGACCCTCAACGTCGATATGGTTTTACACAGGTGGGAATATATAGGTTTTTTTCCCCAAAATTCCCAATTTTTATCGGATTCCTCTTCTCTTGTCCTCTTCCATATTACGTTTGTGTTTCCTGATCACGTCTCTGTGCAGAAGTAACACAGATCAATAGATTTCGAAGTATTGGCTCTGGCTGTATCATATGAGCGGCAGAAGTATTGTTCATGAAACAAAATCACATCGGTAGGGAAACAAGGAAGCGGGGCAATCTGATTGGCTGTTGGCGGACGATGATGCAAAAAGTTCCGCCGTGTCCAACTTCTCTCCCCCGTCCACACCGAATGGACTCACGGCGACTTGGTGATCGTGTTGCGTGCGGTGTGGATGTACGGTTAGCTGTTTAAATGTGATCAATATCTTCATGGTCATGGTTTTATGACTCTCGTCACATGACACACACACACACAACCCATCTCCGCTGTCCAAACACACAACTGTCTATCATCTGTTAGAGTGCGTCCACACGCTCTTATTGTTTTGTGATTCTGTATTGATCGCCGGATGCTTGCTGCCTCCTCACCTCTCCTCCCTGCTGCCTAGAAATTGAGTTCTCTATTTTCTGACGTGGAGTTTTCTGTTCCCAGGCGGGACATTTGTCGTCACTTTGGGCACGTCTGACAAGTGTGAAACCATGGGGTGTCGCCTCTCCAACAACCACAGGTAGTGGAAGCTTTTAATTCTACACTTTGGGAACCTTAAATGCCCCGTTAGCCTTCATCGTCTTCGTCTGTTAGTCTTCATGTGGAGCTCAGTGTGGATTGTAAGC
>OOFE01011098.1:0-12874 GCA_900323365.1 Monocentris japonica
ATTAAATATAATGTCTGCTATCACTCATACTCTAAGAGTTTTATCGCCATACACTCACTTGCCTAGTTTCTGACGCATTTGATGTGTTCCTTGTGCGTCTACAGCACGTGCAATGCATTCTTCTGTAATACTGTAATATGTAATATTACTGATTTAAAATCAATGGCTGAGCCTGACAATATTTTTTCTCATCCCATCTGCAATAAATGTTACATTTTCTGATTCTGACTCAGAATGTAGAGTCGAGTTTTGCTGAAAGGTGACACCTGAATATTGGTCCAATTGAGCTTGCTTGTGTCTTGTCCCTGTGGTTGCGTGCACCAGCACACACTCAACGTGGTCTTTCAGACTTGAATGGATCTGCCTGTATATGCGGGCCTGCACCATTCTCATGCCACAGAGCTCCCTTACCAAAATAAAACATCAAAAAAACTGCATCTGGAACAAATAAAGCCTAATGTTTAATTAGAAAGAGGGCGAGTGTATGATTGTAATTTGGGGGAGGATAATTTAAGGCAAGGTCGCCACAATCGTGTCAACTTTGCTGCCGCTTTTCATTCATTTATTTATTTATACATTTATTTTCTATTTCACTTTGACTAGAACGAAACTTTATGGTTCAAATTGGGAAGTTGTGGAAACTGTGTAATGGGATTACAGGCAAAATGCAGCAATCTAGACTGAATTTCACTGATAGAAGAAATAGTGATCATCTTTTTCCCTGTCATTTAAAAATGTCTTAATAATAAACTAGAGAATGATTATACTAGATCCAAATCATTCTAAACCAATGTAAGATTTACATGCCTTTATAGTCTGTCAATTTCCAGAAAACTCTATCAACTACAACTACAGTAGAGTGATATTATCCCCCATTTTACTACAATTTATGTGTGATTACAAGAATGGCATCCCTTCATTTATATTTCTACCATAACAACTTTGACCCCGGTCACATTCAAGACCTTTACAAGCAAAATGGGATATTATGTACAAAGCCAAAACACAATGTTCACACTGTGTCTTTACATATCCCAGATGGACGCAATCTTTTCAATGACATCAATCAACTGGCTAATTAAAATCATTTTCAATCCACTAATGCTAAGATTAAAGCAAAATAAAAACTACCCACAACAATCTAGAAAGCTTATTTCCATCCACCTGATCAACCACTCAACGTGAATTCACATAACACACGTACCTAACAATGAAGTGACTGATCAGTGTGTCTGCTGTGTGTGTGTGTGTGTGTATTTCCAGCCGCTTATGTGAGTTAAGGAACACATTGATTATTAGCACATGGATACCATGTATGGAGGTGTTTCTGAACACAGAACACAAAGCAGAACACATGCAAGCACAAACGCAGCGGCTTGCCCGTACCACTCATCCACTAGTCCACCCCCGCCCATTACTGTGGGGGTGCTAGTGTGTGAGCACCAATCTACCCCTGGCCTACCCTTTCTACCCTCACTTTGTTTAACCGGTCTCTCTCCTTCCCTCCAGCTCCTTGTCAAGACGGATAAGCCTCCTGCCTGCTACCACATGGAGCTCATTAACAGAACGGGAGGGAATAAAAGACACTTTAATTTCAACACAAATAAAGAGACATTTCAGATTCCACCCAACAAGACGCCTGGCAGGACTCACAGGACCTGGAGCCTCTGTGTGTTTTCTTAAAGGAACTCTGAAGGCAGATTTACGGTAGGTCTTCAGTAGCAAGCTCCATCATCGCTGTCACTTCAGGGCCAACATGGGGATTGGAGTGAGTGGAGGATATGGGTCTGAGAGCCAAGGATGGAACCACACAGGACCTGGACCTATTCTATAGACAGGCCAAACCAAAGCAGGTCTGGTACTCTTGGAGAGCCAAACAGCTCATTAATGAATTGGTAGAGACTGTGGTAAGGGCTCTAATCCAAGAATAGAGATTTTATCGTGTGTGTGTGTGTGTGTGTCCAAACCATCAAATTCCTCTGCTCCACATTGTGTATAAGTCTAAATCGTCACTCAGGACCTGTCTCCTCGCCATCCACAACATCACTCACAGTTTGAATTTCTGAACTATCCACATCATCAGACCGCAAAGACATGCTGGCACAATGACATGATGGAAAGGAGAGCCCAGTTTCCCTCTCAGCCTCTCTGCTTTATAGTCCATCTCTGGAGCGTGCATTTAACACTGCATCCCGGAGCGCTTCATGGAGGAGAGGGTCAGGTCGCAGGGCCGCTTTCTATGAGTGCAGTAAAAATGAGCCATTCAAATGAAAGGGGGCACCTCTGACTGATGCGATGTCATTGTGACTGAGAGGGTGATCATTGTACCACAGAATGCCCCCATGGGAAAGTCATCCACCCACTGCCCACCATCAAGGATAAGGGCACAGACGGGGCATCGTGGGAAATGAGTCAATCATGATCCGTTATGTTCTACTGGGCAGAGGGAAGCACAGAAGCCCCGTTCAGCAGCTCGACTGAGGGCACTGCCTCTGCTTGTGTCCGTCTGAAGGCAGCATAAAGAGGGGCTTTGCAGAGTGAATGTGCCGGGGACCGGGAGTGGGTGTGGATATGATGAATAATTTAACAAGGAAATAAAAAGTTGTCGCCGTGTCCTTAATCTTCCACCAATGACTCCGGGTTTGACATCCAGCCCGGACAAAGGCAACGCGGAGGAGACTGTATATACACCGCAGCCTGTCACTCCTCTGGACGCAAATGGCTGTAGCAACACTGGCGGACTTCTTTCAGCCCGGAGTTTTCATATGCAAATCACGGTTTAGTTACGGTATGCGACGCAGACCTTCCCATTTTAAGACTTTTGTTCATGATTCATTCTCCTGAGAAAGTAGAAGGGAGGCAGTGTGGCTTCACCCTGCTACTAAACACAGTTATTCAAATCCCCATTCTGAGTCTGTCTCTCATTAAATACTCCCGGGACTGAAGGGAAAAACATGGGCTCTCACCGTGGACTGGGTGAGGAAAATGCCACTCCCAAAATAAACTAACATACTATTAATCTGGGATCATTTTAGTTTAGAAAAAATAACATTTGAGCTCATAGAAAGCAAAATAGATTCCAAATTTCAATGATATAGAGACAGTGGGAATTTGGAGCAGACCTACTTATAGAGCGAATAGACGAGTCCTCTGTTAGACGGTCTCATATTGCTGCCAGACCCCGTTTAGGACTCTCGCAGGTGCGTAAAGCCACCCATGGGTGACAGGGGGAAACAACCTCTCTGAAAATGGCACTCCGAGTCACAAGCCATGCAAGGCTTTCACACTTTGCATCCGCAGCACAACAATTAACGGGGCAATGAGCAGAACAGGCCCACATAGCGCATTGCATGGGCTATTAAGAACCGGGACGAGGATACATATTGATGAATCGCGTGTGGTGGCTTTATTGGGTGCTCTGTCACCCCTGGGAGCATGGGAACCCTTAGGAGCACAAAGCAAAGGGGATTTTCAGCACTCCGGCTAAATTTCATCAGTTTAACAAGGAGTATTCATCGTCGCCACGCCGCGTGCTGTGAAATACAGCCCAAAACCAAAAGAACCTAAAATTAAAAGAGCATGCGAGTTCGGGCTTGATTGAAATGTGTTTGAAACTTTTAACTTCCCGGAGTTGTAAACCGCAAAACCTCTTCCCCTCTCTCTCTCTCTCCCTCTCTCACTCTCTCTGGCAGACGTTTCAAAGGCAAGTCTTCTATACTCGCAGAGTCCGACTGTTTTTATTTGGGAGCTTTTATCCAGAGTCAAAATAAAAGCTTCAGAAAAGTTGGGGTAAAGATTTAAAGTTTCTTTTGTTTTTTTCCCCCCCATCAGCCTACTACTCTTACAATTTAGCAGACGCTCGCTTCATCTGTATCAGCGGCACCGCCACATGCCACCCGCAAAATCATACGAAAAATAGACAAGGAGGCAAGTCTTACCTTTCGGATTTTAAAGCGACGAAGTTGTATGAAGGATGGTGGTGCTTGTTTTCAAAGCAGCTCTGATATCACCACGATTTTAAAAAAAAAGTACGTTACAACAAATAAAAATGTGACTTGAGGGAAATCAAAATGCAAGTTGTCCTCTTCGGTGTCCCAATAGTTCCCTCAATTCCCTTCTGCTGTAGGAGCCTATCAATCGGATTAGCCGAGTGCTCTGGTGCGTGTTGGCAGTTTTCTTGCGGATTTAACTGGTCTCTAGTGGATATGAGTGTGTGTGAGTGAGTGAGTGTGTGTATGAGTGTGTGTGAGTGGGTATCCTGAGTTGCTGGCAGTGCGTCCCTCCCCTGCCGCGCCGCTACTATTGAAACCTCGACTGGATTGGAGGCAAACTGGTGCGAACTTCTTCTCCTCTGCGCTCTGCAGGGAGAAGAGAAACAGCCTAATAACCCCGCGGAACCAGCCCACTCCCTCAGCACACCACAGCCCCTACAAATAAGAAAAAAGCAAGCAGGGACCAGCCAGAGGCTTTCTTTATGAATGAAAAAAACATCTAGTAGACACACCACTTAAACTCTTTAAATGTTTTGGTGTAACATTTTTAAGTTTAGCAAGAATCAGATTTTGAATTATTCTTCCAACCAAACTATTTTCAGTAGACAGGCCTTGCTGCTGCTGAGAAAACACACATGCCTGTTCCAAATCTAACCAGGGCATACATCTCATGCCTCTGTCTCTGTTATTCTGAGCGGGGATCCCCCTCGTACTGCTTATTTAGTGGCTGTTTATCGTGATGCGCTCTGAAAATTATTACTGTGGGCACTACAATCCCTTCAAAGTCACGCAACCCTCGGGGCTACATTTGTGTGTAGGCAAGTTTTATCCTAGGCTCAGATAGCTGGGTTTGCGAAACATGATCACGCCTATGCCAGAGCAACTTTGACGGTGTGAAGACTGGCGCAGCAATGTTTTAACGAGCGGAATGTGGCAGGCCTTCACCCATACACCGAGCTGATGATCCACTGTGGAAATTCCCGGCGTGACATTCGTGTTTTGTCTGTTCCTTGGTAAATATTTGTCCATGATAAGAGGCATTGACTGAATTCCGTCTCTGAGGTGAATTGCACCAAATTTATGACTTGATAGGGGTCCAAGTCTGATGAGCAGGCAATCTAGATTCAGAGGATGCTGCTGTTTCCTGCTGTTTGTCCCGCCTACCTTACTTATCTTGGTGTGGCATGAATGGGAGCAGGTGTTGCTTGCATTTAGCCTATTGTAGGTCTTGGGTAGGTGACACTATCATCCACACGTTAGACTAGATTTCCCCTCAATATAACCTACAGGTGAAGACTTTTGTTCCCAAATTCCAAAATGAGATGTAAAAAAAAACGTGACACCTGCACTTTTAAAACGATTGATTTAAGGAGAGCAGATAACTTAAGTCCCTAGTTGACAAAATAATAAATCTTTCGTAGACAGAAACCTCTCAGTTTCAGAGATATTGAACAATGAACCTCGGGTGCTGAATTGTTTTTTTCCCCCCCAAATTGGATTGGCTTTGGGGCAGAGGTCTTCATACATTTCTGGTGGCTTTGGATCGTCCATTCATTTACAGGAATAGCAGATCTATGGGTTGCTAGACAAGCGATAGTGAGCGAAAGTGTTGGTACAACAGCGTCATCTAGCGTTTGTTAGAACAAAGCCACCCGGAGACCAGCAGTGTGGAAGCAGGACTGCACACTGGCTTTAATTGAAAAGAAAAGGTGAGATTCTGGGTCACTACATCCGTTTTGTTCCTGGTAAGAGGACTGCCTCAGGCTCAAGGGTGTGGGTTTGGAGACTGAAGTTCAGATCGGCAGCCACTGTCCCTCATCACACAGGGTCATATTTGGTTTTGAAGGTTAGAAAATCTGTTTATCTGGTTTAGTCATTTCATTTTAAGCATCAGTTGGACGGCACATCAGTTACAGTATAATGTATAAAGCTGCCTGTAGCTTTGCATTCCATAGTACAGGAGGGCACTGCTTTTTACATGGTAGACAAAGGCCATACATGTGATTGCCCTTGTAACCTACACACACACACACACACACACACACAAAGCATCACCAAAAAAGAGAGAGGGCGGGGGATGCCTGGGATGATGATTAGGCCTCTGTGACTTTCACATCCTTGGGATTAAAATAGATGCCAAATTGAATCTGCTCTTAGCCACACCACCAAGCTGTGAAAACGAATCCACTCCAGGGACATGTACTCACAAAAACAGAGAAACATGCACAAGCATGCGCGTGCACACACAGACACATAAACACACACCTCAGCTACATGCCAGAATCTTGAAAATGTATCCACACCAGGGACAATTTAGTACAGATGGAGGGAGGAGGAGAATAAGGAGGTGGAAAACGCTCCTGTAACGGTGATCCCTCTGCACTACTTCAGCTCCACTGCAGCAAAAAAACATGCCTCATTTTAACAGATTCACAGAAGAAACGTCACACAAAACGAACTATTTTTAACCTTTATTTATCCAGGGAAAATCAACTAAGCACACATGCTCTTTTCCAACAACGCCCTGTTTCACATTCACTGCTGGGATGCTTCTACTGTTGGCTACTGGGTAGATCCTTCATAGTCTCTAGTCATCCACATTTAAACTCCACATAAATATTGTGGTGAGAATATAGTGATCAGGGAGAGTCATTCCATCAAGCATCCACCCTGTTGAAGTGTCCTTGAGCAAGACACTCCACCCTTCCCAGCTCCAGGCCTGCTGTTCT
The DNA here is from genome assembly GCA_900323365.1 of Monocentris japonica. Taxonomy (NCBI): domain Eukaryota; kingdom Metazoa; phylum Chordata; class Actinopteri; order Trachichthyiformes; family Monocentridae; genus Monocentris; species Monocentris japonica. The sequence goes on from OOFE01011098.1 coordinate 6,722, forward strand.
GTAGATGGCCCTGCGCTTTTATTTTGGAGAAAGCAATCATCTTTTAAGCCCCAATATTCTAGATAAATAATGTAACATAAGACAAAACATTTTGTTTTATTTTTAAGGTAATAAATAAATCTAAATTCTACTACACCTACTGTAAGAGAAAGAGGATGACAAAATCTCATCCACACCACATTTTTCTTGCCAGTTACAATGTGGAATGCAAGGTTACTTGAGTTAGTGAGAATTAGCCCAGGAAACTAGCGGTGATGAATGGTTCATTATCAGTGTGAAACATGATATGTGAGAGGTGATGATTATAGGCTGCTTTGTTTGCTCTTGGACATCAAGTCAATCATTGAGCCAACTTTTTTTTACCATCCTGAATCTACTAGGCAGCAAAATCAGATTTAAACAAAATTTGACTAGTTGTCATTGTCTTGCAGTTGCAGCAGACATGATAAAATGTTTTGGGGGTTCAAGATGGTTGAAAATCTGTTTAAAAGAACAAATTAGTTGGCTGTGTTTTGGCTTGTGTGCTCTCTCTCTCACATAATGCAGTTGCCTCTCGGTGCATACTGAGATAAGAGTCATTGTTCTGCACTGGCCTCTGTTTCCTTTGGGGGATGCTGCAATGCTGTCACCAATGTGGCTTCTCCTAAATGATCTCCTTACCTTCCTAGTGGCTCAGGTAATCCATTAATGCAGGGAGGATGGAATGTCATATGTAATATGTAATGTATATGAAATGTAATATGTTATTGGACCGAAATGTATCCGTATGAGTGTGAGTGGGGGCTGGAAAGTGGTGGTGGGAGGGGGGCATTTAGGAGCTGCAACAACAAACCACACATCCTCACTGTTTGCAGTATACTCTCAAATTTGTCACTATGCATACCAGGGTCAGAAATGAACGGATGCTCGGGTCAAATATGCCTTTGAAAAGTTCATAAAACTCCAATTGAAATTAAAAACCTGAAAATTAGGATTCACTCTGTTTAGATTTTTTTCGTTGAGTTGTCATATATTCACAGGTAAATGTGACTACTGTCGCCCGTTTGCCACCGTAGATGATCAGTGGGCACCAGTGCGTTCTGGGTGAGAAAAAGCTATTTTAATCAGAGCAACTGTGCACGCAGTCTGAAGCAGAAGAAAATGTCTCTGATTGTTCCTTTGTTAATATGATGATATATTAGAATTTAAAATAAAGCAAATCGTAGTAATACACGTTAACTTGACAATATGCAATAAACATTATTTTTATTATTAAATAAAATTGCCCTTGAAAAGGACCAAAATGCCCCTAAAAATCAGATCAAGGAGGCAAAAAACACCTCAGAAAAGTTAATTTCCTTTCCTTGATACACACACACACGATTATACATAGACACTGACATTCAAACACACATCCAGACTTTACATCCCTCACACAATACTGATTTAAAGTTATCTGCAGGGCTTTTCGCCAGAGCTGTGGAATGCTACAAAAAAAGAGGATGGAGGTTTCGCTTAGCATGACCTAATATCCAGTTCATCATTAACTCAGCAGAGCGAAGACCCTGATCCATGCAAACATCTGTAAACATTTCTCACCGTCCCTTTTTGTTTGTGGGCACGAGAGACAATGTGTGAACTCTGACCTTGCTAATGTCGATGGTCCCAGTTTCCACACTGGGAGGAACTGAAGGAATCATCCCTGAAGAAGAGGCAACAACAAAATAGAGTGGGAGAGGAGAGTGAAGGTTACAGGTCAAGGGAAAGAATGAGGGAGGGTAGGATGGTGAAGTATTAAGGACATCCTATGGTTGTAGCAGTGTAAGTATGCCTCATCGTGTACCCACCTGGCCTTCAACAAATACCTCTGTCAGCTAATACAAAATAAACCTGTGAGTGGAGATAGTGAAGGGCTTCGGGGAGTGTCATATGAAACTCATCTCTTCTGTATACTTGAGGAACTTTGCTTGAGGACATTTGGTGTCTTGTCGAGTTTGAGGCCTTCTAAGTAGTAGAGATAAGCACACGTAAACATCACGGGGCATTCTGGTGGCATGAACGGTTCATCGTCTGGCCCGGACAGCTCAGTTGGTAGAGCATGAGACTCGCAGTCTCAGGGTTGTGGGTTCGATCCGCATGCAGTGTAAACTATAACTTGTAAGTCACTTTGGATAAAAGCGTCTGCTAAATGACTGTAATGTAATGTTTCTAAAATTAGTCCATATTGTCCTCCTTCCCCTACACCCCCCCAACTCTTACTCACCCACTCATTCGCTCTTTCTCTTCAAAAGCGTCTTCCAGGATAGGAAAAAGACTAAAAGCCACAATTGAAACCAGATGAAAGAGGACACGAGTGAAGAGTGAATGTCGTGTCAGTGTCTGACTTCGTCTCATTATCCAATAAGGGAGCAGCATGTCAATGGTGCCCAAAATACTCAGGGGACAGGAGACATAAACAAAGAGCAAAGTTTAGATTCACAATCACACACAGGCATATTCAAACAGAAGTCTATCCCAGGCCTTTTTAGTGAAACACTAGAGCCCAGCAGCTCCGGGCATGGTATGTCTATCGTAAACACAGCCGTGAGGAGGCAGAGACAAGCGGAGGAGGTATTGCTTCCCCCACTCTGCAACTCATCTAGAGGAGGACAAACCAGAGGAAGCATCGCATCACTGGTAATATGTTACACTATTTACATTCACACTTACATTTTTCAAACAATCTAATGAAAATGAAATATTTTTTTCTCCATACACACAGGGCATGAACTCTATAATAATTACATTACAGTCATTTAGCAGACCCTTTTATCCAAAGCGACTTACAAGTTACAGTTGTCACTACACTATACCAAATGTTAAAAAGAAGGGTAAGATATGATAGAAGCTTGGTGGTTTTATAATCTAACTCAAGCTCTGAGAATTGTCCTGTTATGAGACAACGAGGTGTGCTCCACCCTCCTGAGGATGTAACAGCTGCATCCATGAAGCATGCATGGTTCATACTGTACATGACAGTGCACCAAATGGCCCGAACACATGCTTTTCCACCTTAGAGAGCTAAGAACATGTTTATGCTTTGGAGGATACTGTAGTGTCAAGTAAAACCCTCAGCTGTTTTGGAGTTTGAAGTGATGTGTATGTATGCCAAGTAATCTGAGATATAAATACAATAAATAAGATATAGAAAGACATTTGTGGGTGCTAACTTGGTTTCCTGCAGTGAAAAATACTGAGATCATTTGACACTTGCATGTTACTGCAGTTCAGTATTAAAATCAATTAGAGAGCTGTGCAGTGCGTAATGGGGAAAAGTTGATAATCGTATCAAATGATGCCCTTTCTTTTTATTTCTTTTTCTTTTGATGATTTATTACAGTATTCCTGTCACAACAAGGCCTTGGTACCCTGTACCCAGCTTAGAAGCTGAAAGAGTTGGAAGATTGCAGTGTGTTTCAAGTGTGTCAAAGGTAACATCTGAAGGCAGAGCAGACCCGATCAATATATCAAGCCACTAGGTAGGTAGGTAGGTAGGTACTTTATTAATCCCCAGGGGAAGGAAATTTCTTCATTACAGCAGCCAAGACATAGAATAACACTAAGGATAGAAATTACAATAAAGAATAAAACATATATAAAGCTAAACTAAACATTCTGAGGACAAATGTGTCTGGATGTAACCCCACACAGAAAAAACTGTGGTTGTACACTGAACCTCTACACACACATGCACTAGTATACACACATACATGCATGCAGAAACATAGGCTTTATTTTCTTGGACACACCAGTGTCACATGTACACAGGGTCAACATCCAAATGCAGTAACAAAAACTCTAAAGTAAGGTTTAGAATAGAGGTCCAAAACTCAGAGAATAGAGACCTATCAGTGGAAGAGGACACTGCCCATCCAGATTTCAGATTTACTTGCAGTTAATCTGATAAACAAAGAGATGTTTCTTTTTATGACATAGCTGTATAAAGCCTGTGTTTCTCATTTGTCAACCACAGCTTTAAAGACACTGGATTTACGGTTATATTTTATGCAACGGCAAAAACAGAAAGCAAACTGGAAACGTACGTAAAATAGAAATCATGCGTTCCAAGTGTGGATATATAGTCACAGCATCACAGCTGTATTGCAATTTGGTGGCGAGGCCTTGAATTTGTTCTATTCAACACATCGTAATGATGAACAGAGTGATGATGCAAAACGTCTGTTGATGTAAGAACCACATTGTTTGGCAGCTCAAGTTTCTATCAGGTGAGGAGAGAATGTTGCAATCATCATAGAGACATCAGAGATCCCAGCGAGGTGCTCAGACTTTATTAGATTTGTTCTGTGGTTGTCAGGGGGAGTTTCAAGCAAAATACTGAATGTCCTGACTGTCTGTAGAAGAGGTTTTCAGTCAGTCCCAAAAGAGCCTTTACAGGAAAAGACCATAAAATCCTCTCAGAGAACATTCCAGCAACAATATCACAGTCTACTGGAGCAAGCCAAGTTTATAGCTTTGATATGAAATGGTAGAGATGAACGAATTTGGCGTACATGCGCACACACAACCCTGAAGCAAGATTCATGGACGTAAAATTACAGTTTACTGGGCTGAAAAACACGTAAATTAAATGCATTATAAAAAGATATATCATTGACTTTAATATGGGCACATAATGGTCAAAGTGCAACTAGAGAATGTTCCAAGAATTCAATCCCTCTATCATTCCCAGGTGTCACATCTGTTCAGGCAATGTCTGGAGGTGGAGTGTGGATGTGTAAAACATTAGGAATGGAGACACTGCTCTCTCCTGGCCAGAGCAGCACACCACAGTCATTTCTCTGGGATCACATCCTCAGTGTGTCACACCTTGGTTAGCTACAAAAGCATGCATTTCAACACACATACAGTAGTAGGAGTCGCGTAGCGGAATAAGAAAGAGGAATTGTTAACGCAACATCTCCTTAAAGCTGAATTCAAGATGACGTAATAATGAAAGTAAAACTGATAATCTCATAGTTGAGTTTAAAATGATGGAATAATCACCACACAGATTCACACATGGAAAAGTTCAGATGTTGCTGTGTCATATCATGTCTATAGAATGGCTTATGGACCCAGTGGCGCAGCAGAAAATAGTAAATTTCTGATCTGAGTGGTTAGACAGTGATCTGCTGTGGTCACAGTGATCAGTGTGCAGCGACCCTGGAGCAGTTTGGGGCACAGTGCATCAAGGGCAATTCATTCAGTAATACCAGCCTTTCTCCAGTTACTAACTTTTCTGTTACTGGTCAGCTTCCCTAACTGCCAGCCGTTGGTTCATAAGCTACAGTCAGTGGCCTATATGTAGAGTTCCCATGCTGATGAGAAACAAATTTAATTTCTACACTACCCCAAAGATAGCCAGCATTAGGATAACATCTTGGACTAATAAAGGAGCCGTTGGATGATTTAAAGAATAGAGAAGGTGAAGTGAAACAGAGGGCTAACCCGAACACAGGGTAGAGACTGTACAAGAGCAGCACAATGGAACCAGTAGTCTGGTCAGCTAGTGATAGGTAACAGTAAGACTTAGGTCTAATCGTACTCTAACAGTTGACAAACTAACACTCCTCAGTGGCAGAGTATGAAAACATGGCTTTGACAAGTCAGGAATGATGCAGCAAAGAACAGATGGGCAGTGACAAAGAAGAACAGAACAGTTCATTGGACAAAATGTCATATAGCGTTGTCAATCGCTAACAGAGAGGGTAGAGTCTTTCTCCAGTAAAGACATGTCATGGCTCTCTGTGTCCAGAACAGTTTAGGGCGTTTGTGTGACTGCAGTCTTCTTCTGAGTGTCATGAAATAGACAGATCAGAGGCGTTACAATACTTTTGAATCTGGGGACAGTAATTTGTGTCAGGGATGTGTGATTGCCCTGATGTGACCCCCATTACAATATCAAATATACTGCCAACACACTTGGTGCCAGAGGTTTTTCAGTATTGCTTTTAAATGAGTGTTAAATAATATTTAGTACAGTCTTAATGCACATTTCCTCATGAGGAAGAGTTTCTCTCCCCACATAAATGAGAAAATCAGTAATCTGTAGGCTCCACACATGCAAACAGAATGTGCATGCATGAATGCTCCACATAAATCATCCAATACAACAACTGATTGTTTATTGTTACC
>OOFE01011100.1:0-11723 GCA_900323365.1 Monocentris japonica
CAGAGAGACTTCTTCCCCTGCCCAGACATCCAGAGCCCCTCAAACGCAAGGAGCCACAGAAGGCTCTCACCTTCAATCTGGGTCCCTCAACAGTTCCCAGAAGGACTAAAGCAAACAGGGCTTGGTCACCCTCACCCAGAACCTCACCAGAACCTAGGGCATCTCCTGTCTCTTTCCTGGACCCTCTCAACCCTGTGATGATGCCATCATCTTACCCGTCCAAAGAGGAGGTATTTAGGCAGGTTCTGCAGCAACAAGAAAGGCTTAGAGACCTGGAGATTCAGCTTCAAGCTCTGGAGGCTGAGGTCTGGGAGGGGGAGAGGTCCTCTACTCCAGTACCTGGTCTGGCTCTGGACCTAGTGGAGGGATTGGATGCACTGGAGGTCAGGCTGAGGCAGAATGAGGCCGAGCTGAGGCATGGAGAGCACTGGAACGAACAGTTACAGGCAGAGATGGATAGAGAGCAAGGTATGTGTTCAACTCGATATACATTTTTAGCTGGCTTCCTTAAAAATCAGATAGCCCATCATACAATATTTTCCACACTTATGGCATGGACTTTATCCTCCTGAATATTTCTAAAACCTCAGAGGAAATGTTCATTGTTATTAACTGTATTATCCAGACATGCACAGACGTCTAGACCAGGTCTACACTTTGATGGATGACCACAGCTGCCGGCTCAAGGAGCTCCAGGCCCATTCTGCCCATCTGGTGCAGGACATACGACTCGAAGCCCACAGACAAAGCTCTCGACTAGGCACTCCGCAGCCAGACGAGACCCTGGGGTCACTGAAGCAGGAACTCCACGGCCGCTTTCAGCAGGGAGAAGAACTGGACGCAACACTATGCAAGACAGAGAGGGAGCTACAAGCTGCAGAGGCAAGGCTACAGGTATGTCCTCTCTCATCTAATACCATCATAAAAAATACACAACATCTCAACTGTGGCACCTGCTATCTAATATTTGACTCGTCCCCAAGCAAGCCTGCCTGACTTCTGCCTGTGTGACATCAATTTTTACCACAGGGGTTTTGCTTTAGGGTTTGGCAGTCTCTTTGTTCCTGGAAATCATTAGCCAGAAAGTAGTGTGTAGTGTGTGAGGTTGGCGTACATCTGTCAGGCACTCCCCTCACGTGATTGATCAGTAGACGTAAAGTAGGTGTGGTGAATGAGTCACACCAATTGTAACCTGACGCTATAGGGAGCCGAAGTTGAAGTTAGTTGATATCAGCAAACTACGAACCGTTCGGCTCCCATTCTGAAACATGTTATAGACCCGAGTGCTAGTTATTCCTCGGCATGATTTTGTTGGAATTCAATTGCTGGAACTTGATTAAACGTATTGATGTTCACCACACTGCACTAGAAGTAAACTGAATAACACGCACACCACCAGCTTTTCCAACAATCAATCCATAGAGAAAAAAATAAAAGATTCAAGATTTCAAGACAAGACATTCCTTTCTTTCTTTCTTGAACATTGCTGCCACTTAGTTGAAATGATTGGAATGTGCCATGAAACGCTTGGCTTCCCCTCCAATCGAATACACGCTTCACATCGCCCCCTAATGGCTAAAGTATTTATTGCAGGAACACCGGGTAAAGTAATGACTCTCTTGAGAAGGACTTGAGAGCTTTTCTGTTCCTAATGGAGAGGGGATGGATAGAGAGGATGGGAGGGTTTGGATGTTGTGAACAATGTATTCAACCCAGTCTTGGTATCGTTGACGCTTTTTCCTGATTTTCCCTGATTTTTCCCTGAATCCCCCAGGAGACCTGCCAGGTGATGGAGGAGCTGAATAAGGAGCTGAGACAGTGTAACCTGCAGCAGTTCATCCAGCAGACAGGTGTCACTCCAGCGCCTCCACACACAGACCAGCCAGACTACCTCAGCAACGCTGGCATCCTGGATGAGGAGCAGCCGGACCCCTTCATTATGTGCTAACAGGTCGGCTCGCTAACAGGTCAGCTCAAATTAACAGCCTCAGTCGGAAAATACAGCAAGAGTCACATCTAACATGTCATATCTCTCTCTCTTTCCATTGCAGGTTTGTTCTGCAAGCAAAAAGCACTCTCTGGAACCTCTGAATGACCTCCAGAACATACTGTGTGTGTATGTGTGGTCTTGTACTTCTATCTTTGTGAGGACTGGTTTTACACCGTTGGAGAAATACAGTTTTTGGGGACAATTTGGCCTGTTCTCACTTTTTGTTTTCATTTAAATCACCTCTGAAGGCTGAAAACATACTCTGATTTTCTCAGAGGTCCTCACTTGGGGCCCAAAATGTGAACACACTTTTGCTCTCTTCCTCCCCCTACAGCCTTTAGTGCTACTACACAGGAGTTATCTGCCAAGTCGGCCAGATCTTTGTAATTAATATTATTAAATGCATATTCTATTCTATTCTATTCTATTCTATTCTATTCTATTTATTCTATTATTAAATATATTAAAAGTTGTGATGTATTTGGCTGCTATTACTCAACAAAATAGCAACATAATTTTAACAAAGCATTAGTGAGAAGCTTTTTAAAAAAAACTACTTTAATGTAGTAAATTTAGTAAATGGAGAAGCAGTAATGCAGTACATTTTACTCTCTCATACTTGCAACAGATAATTTTATGTTGGCTGTCAAGATTTTTTAAATTAAATTTGTCACTTAATTCATTTTTTGTTTTGTTTTATTAGGAGGTATTTTAGCCCAAGAGCTTCTCTTCCAAGAGTCCTACACAATAAATAAAAACACACTTTAATCAATTCAGTTCAAAACAATTTAACAGTAGTAAACACCAACTATTACACAACATCAATAGCAGTGAAATATCCACATACAGAGCCAGACATTCACATATATAGCACATCAAACCAATCATATACATACATTACAATTTACACAACCTCCTTCGTCTTAACATTATCATGAACCACTCCTAAAATAACATTGTTTAGTCCCAGCGACATCTCAAGATCGACAATAGGGTAGAGGAAGAAAATTGTCTCAGGAGTTAACTGTAGTGACATAACTTAACTATACACAGCCACTCCCACCCTTAAACCTCTGGATGCCGTAATCCACTGCTCTCGGTTTCATCACAGGTAATAGTTATGGTACCATCACTCTTCTGCATGAAAAGCTTGGCTGGCCCCTTGAGTGTTCAAGTGATCAACACTGGTATGTTTCTCTCTACAAAGCCCTCTAGCAAGTTACCTCTCTACTCAACTTCCCTGTTGAACTGGAACATTGGCACTTACAGTATATCACTCTCCTGGGACTGGCTTGTTCTTCAGGTTCCTAAAATGAACTCTGACCTAGGACAGACATCTTTTTGCTGGAACAAACTGCAAAATACTTTGGACTCATTGCCACTGGGGCAATTCAGAACTTGATTTTTAACCTTTAGATGCAAGATTTTTGAAAAATACCAATGTGAAATCAGGAAATATTTCCATTGCAAAAATATTGCAAAAAATAAGTAATCCGGGTATCTTTTTTGACAGATTTATTTTTTCTAAGAGTTAATCGTATTTAATTGCATTTGCTTTTAAGACGTTTGTTGTTTTGTTGTAACTCAGTGCCATTGAAAATGAGGGGCTCTCCTTCAATGCATTCCCAAGGTTTGAATTAAGGTTGATGGACCATAGTAGCATAACTAACTGGCTAAGCTATCTATCTAGCTGGCATAATATCAACTTATTTGAAGTCATGACCATTTCTGATTGCTAAAGCTTATAAAGATTATAGCTTACCCAATATCATGTACTACATTATTCATGTTTGCCATATTGTCTTCAGCCTGATGCTCTTGAGATATTATCAAATCAAATTATTTTTATATCTTAGTATAAATGTAAAGATGACCATGTTCTTTGGGTTGATAGGATTTTGTTTAAGTAGCTAAACTCAGATAATGCTTGTTTAAAAGAATAGTAGCATTTCTATACTGTGAGCAATGCCACTAAAATCTGCCTAGCAACAAGGATGGTCCTCACTATGTTGGTTGAAAACTTTTTCTTGGCTATTAATCTGAGGTGATAATTGGGGCATCTAGTGTCCAGAATGAGACTTTCTGTGTTCCTAAGTGTGTGTGTATGTGAGTGTGTATGTATGTGTGTGTGTGTGTGTGTGTATGTGTATGTGTGTATGTGTAAGAGAGAGACAGAGAGACAGAATGTAAAAGACTATAATATACCTGGTATATTATATCTACTAAGTAAATATGCTCAGTAGAGGTTCAAATTTTTATTTAATCATATCATACAACAACTCATTTGTGTTAAAATAACATTTTGATATTTCACATTTTTAGTCCAAGAAAGGAAGAAATAAAACTTACTTTGTGTCTAATAAAAATATCTCCCCTTTGTTGGTCCCCTGGTTGTTAATACGTTTGTGGTCCTCTCTCTGGTCCTCTTGTCTGCTGTTCAGTAGGCATGTCAGTCCTAAAGGTTAGTGAGCCGCTGTCACACGCACAGTGGAAGAACAACACACGTGTGCATGTGCCAGAGACTCACATACATTTGGATGAATACCACCTGACATACCAGCAGACTGGATCCTCCACACAGCATTTTTCTTCTTGTCTTCTTGACAATTATTTGAAGCTGACTTTGTTGGTCCACTCATAGAACTGGTGTGGCTCTGGGGCGGCTGGTCAAAACTGTCTAAAATGATAGGTGTGCACTAATAGAAACACTAGCATACTGGTGATTTTTGAGCTAAACTAACTGACCGTTTTGCTGTGATATGTGTAGCCTGTCATACACAAGCAGGCTAAGAGAGAGATTTTAGAAATGATCATGTGAACTCAAAGAACTCTACAATCCTATAATACATGTTCTATTTATATTTATTTGGATGTTAAAACACCAAGTGCAATAGGGTCACTTTAAACTCAACAGTGAGTACCACAACATACTATAAGACCCTATGGGGATATTATAGTGATTTTTAGGGGGACCTGTAGTTTTATTTCATGACTTCCGCCCATTATTGTGCCAAAATATCCTTTTCCATGAGTGAGTATTCGCCCTGATCATCGTCAGCTGTTACATTCTAGGCGCCAATGAAAAGACAGAATGTACGAATGCACTTTGTCATTTGACTCGCTGCACGTACAGTTGTTTCATGCCGCGCCTCGACCCGCCCACTTTTCAAACTGGCGTGGAAAACGACAAATCGAAAGTAGTGCCCGCCTCCCTCACTTTCTTGTCCTATCATGTTCCAGAGGTGCGCTCAAACCAGCCAATAGGAGCTGATGTTTGTGATACTGCGGAAGGAGAGTCAAGAGAGGTACGGACGGCGTACCGGCAGTCTGTTTTAAACGGTGAATTGTGCGGAACAGTTTGCTGTAAGTCAGTCAGTGGTTGAAATTCTTTATAGTGTTGTGTTAACGTAATTCTGTGTTTTGGGGTTAGATTGTGTGTACCCACTGAACCAACAACAACAGACAAATCAAAGACGAGGTGCGTTCGGTTTAGTTCAGTAGGAACCGTAAAAATAAAGAAATAAAATAGTTAGGTTCATGCTCCACTCAGCGTTGTGTCAGCCGCCCTGGTGTAACTGGTGTATACATTGTGTGTGTGATTGTCTATATGCCGAGTTTGCCAGAGGGGACTGATGATTGATGTCTGCAAGCATGTTCTGCAAGGTTCATATACCGATAAACAAGGCCATCTAGAGCTAACACGTATTTGGATGAATTTCGGCGCTTCCACACACAACGTCACAACGTCACTTCGGGAGTTGTCGCCTCGCCACCGTCTTCCTCTCTGCAGGAATAACCAGAATATGGACAGATCCGTTTCGGTGGGACAAGGAGCAGGTGGAGACGGATCAGATTTCATTCCCACGCTTGATTCAGACAAATGCCTCATCTGCCTGAGTCCCTTTGGGGAGCAACCTGTGGCCTCTCTGGAGAGCTGCCAGCATGTCTTCTGTCTGGAATGTATTCTCCAATGGTCCCAGGTAAAGATGCACGTGGCCTTCTGTCTAGCAAGAACATCCCTCCTTAAGGAGTCCTTTAGTCATATCAATCATAAATAAGTTCTCTTAAAAGAAGTGATAATTCTGCCAATGACCAGAGATCAATGAGGTGAGATAAATACCTTGAGGTAAGTGAGGTCACTCCTCTAGCATCAAGATCCTTGGTTAAAGAATATTCTAGAAATAAGTTGATTTGTGTTGGAAACGTGGAACTACCTCTCCCCATCGTCAGATTTTGTTGATGAGTTTTAAGAAAAATACATTTAAAGATGAAGTGACTTGTTAACATGGATGTGTTTTGAGACTCATCCCCTTCACAATTTCCCTTGTGTTACATTACAGGAGACACTCTCTACCTTTCCCACCCTAAATATGACAAACAATAAAACACTTCAGTCAGTGTTGGTCAGACTAGTATCTCTAAGCTGTACGATGAAGTTTAAACATGTGGTTACTCTGTCTTGGCTCTCAGACTGCCAACACTTGCCCTGTGGATCGGATCAGCTTCACTTTCATCCACCAGAGACGGCGTCCTGCAGGGGACATTCAAAAGAAGGTGATTTTTGCTGTGCTATTTGTCTGCATGTGGACTGTTTGCGAAAGGCAACTTTCTGCTAAGAATTCAGTGGGTGAACTGTTTCCACTCCTGCAGATTGAAGTGAGGAAGCAGAGGAAGGTTGTCGATGAAGAGGAGGTGAGAGATCTTACCTTCTGTCAGGAGTGTGGCTGGAGCGACCGTAGCCGCCGGCTGCTAGTGTGCATCCACTGTGATTCAGGGTGTGGCGAAATTAAGACGTTGCTATAGATGAATTACTCAATTTTATGTTACCTCTGATCAATCTCTGTGTGTTGACAAATGTTTGAGAGGGCGCTGTCGTCTCTGGTTCCAGGTATCATATGGACTGCTTGACGTCCTCACTGAACACAACCTCTGAAGGTGACTGGATTTGTCCGGAGTGTGCAGTCAGTCCTCCTGGCATAGGTGACTGATTATGGGAATTTCTGCCATCGGTGTAACAGTGTGATGCTTTGTTTTGAGTGTTCAGATGTGTTTCCTTAAAATTTCCAATAGAAGAAGAGGAGGTTAGCGATGGAGAGCTAGCAGACCTTCTAGCTGACGCAGATGACGCTGCGTCCACCACCAGCCGCCTTCGGCCCTCCACTATAAATCAGCCCAGCAGCTCCACTGGAACAAGACACAGCCAGAGGATCCAGGACAGAGCCGGCAGGAATCCCACCCCACCATCTCAGCCACCCTGGGTCCGTTTGACATCACACAGAATAGCATCAATGAACCTGTCATGGTCTCATTTGGGTCTTTAATTTCAGTTCAGCACCTTTCTCCAAGTGGAAAGGGTATGTTTGATTTTATTTGCACCATGGTCTCCAGCTGACGTGAGCTTACAAGACGCATCTATACATCACTTTGCAATATGTGTGTATAAGAAACATAAACCAACTTAAGTATCACTCAGATAAATTCCATGGCAGTTTTGCCCAGGCATTACAGATAAACCTTGCCACATATTATTCCTCTTTTCTGAAGCGGCCTGTTTTTCTTCTTCAGCATGTACCAAAATACCTGTTAAGGGCATCAAGTCCTGCAGACACAGCAGATCAACTGCAGGTAATCATAGCAATACCGGGAATGCTTCGGCCAGTAAGATTTCATTTACCAGTCCAGAACATCTTGGTCCTCGCCCAGAAGCTCAGCAGATTCTCTACAGTCTTTCATATTTAACGTAACTGTGTGTTGATTTCACAGAGTTAAAGGAACGGAAGCATCAAAGGAAGACTCATGCAACTTGAACCGTAGACAACGACAAGCTGAGACGTCACCCTGACGGGTAAAGCTGTTCTTGTCTGAAATGACCAGAGTGTGGCAGCGTTGTGTTATTGTAGAGTTGAAAACTGGCTGCTGGGCTGTGGCCGGACTGAAACTATCACTGTCTTTCAAGGTTCAAGGAACTTTATTGTCATACCAGCACACATTTACACATGAGATGGTACGAAATTTTGCACTCAGGTCCCGGTTGTAAGCCACAATAAATATATAAAATAGAAGTACTTCAAAAAAATACAAGAGCAGTATAAACATCTAAGCAACAATATAAACATCTAACTAAACATAATAAAACAAGCAAGCCGAATTTAGCTTTGCTAAATACGTGTGCAGAAATGCAGTGTGAGGTAGTCCAGTTGGCCAAGTGGCCTATATTGCACCTATGTGATAAAGTGAAGATAAGATGAAACTTTATTGATCCCTGTGGGTAAATTAGGTCTCTGCAGCAGGAAAAGTGATACAAGAATGTTAAGAATTGAGAATAAGTGTGATTCTCTCGATGTAACATGTAGACTGTATTGGTTGGAAATGTGGAGTATGGATTACTAACATGTAGCGATGAAGTTACAGTTGTTATTGTATTTCCTCACTAGCAGCCATGACTAGTGGCTTAAATATGGATTACTGAAATAGAAATATGTGCTATATATGTTTAAACATAATAATAAAGAATCAAATATAAAAAATGTCAGGACAGTACGGTATGAAATAGTGGCACGGTTATGGATTCATCCGTTTTCTTTTGGAGAAATTGAACATGAAGTATTCCAATAAGACAATTGAAACCATTGTAGTTCTGTCTGTTCTCATACATGTGACATGACTTATTGGTTTTCACAATGTTTTGCAACCAGGCTTCGGTAATTCTCACTTATGCACTTAGACTTTGTTCTTGTTTCTGAACTGCAACAAACCAATAAACTGGGGAAGAAAATGGGAAGTAACCTTTTGAGTCAGTGGGTGTGGTGTCGTGTGAGTTAATGTAGTAACACTGGCTAGAGTCTGACGCCGCAAGCCACGCCCTTCACAGCACTTCACAGTGCTTGAGGAAGTGACTTGGGGGAGAAAAACGAAAATGCTTCCCGTAACAAGTAAGCAACTTAGCATGGATATCAAATCTGATCATTATTTTAAATGTTGACATATCAGTTTGTAGCATAGTGTTATTAAGTGGCATAACACTGTCACTGTCTTGTGTGGGTACGTAGTGACCATTGAGGAGGTTGTATGAACAACAAATAGTCATAACTCAGTACGGTTGCCTTTTTATATGAAGACAAATTCCCTTTAGTGTTGACAGATGTTGTAAATGGGAGGCTTTATGTTATCACCACTGATTCTGTTTTTCAGCAGGTGTTGAAAAGGATTATATTCCCGTTTTGAACGAATAGAAGTTGAGTATTTATTGTTTATAATACAGGAAACGGTAAGAAGGAATGGGACCTGTCAGAGCAGAAACTGAAGTCCCTCCCTCACAGTCTCCTAACACAGGGAGAGGATGCTAGAAGAGTGGACCTGCAGAGGAACAAACTGATATGGGTCAATGGCATCTCCAGACTAGTCCACCTGACAGAACTTAATCTCTCCAGGAACGAGATGGTGGAGTTCCCTCAGGAAATACGGAACCTGCACAACCTAAAGAGGCTCTACATGAACCAGAACAATATCAGATCCATTCCAGAGGAAGTCTTCTCGCATATGGGGAGGTTACAGTTCCTCAAACTGAGCACCAATCGCTTGGCCAAGCTACCTTCAGATCTGAACCAGTGCACCAGTCTCGCTTACCTCAACCTGTCCAACAACTACTTGCAAGACCTCCAGCCACTAGTTGGTCTCCCTAAACTGAAGGAACTGTTTGTTGAGAAGAACCAGCTGACAGAGCTTCCCTCCCAGCTGTTCCAGACAGGGAGCTGTGAGTTGACCATTTGCAAGGCCACAGGGAATCCGTTGAGGTGTCCACCAGAGGAGGTCTGTGCTGGAGGAGTTATGGACATTCAGAGCTACTTCTGCCAACTGAAGGAGAACCCAAACACACACAGTGCCTGGACAGTCAAGACCATGTTCCTTGGCTCTTCCATGGCAGGGAAGTCTACACTTTGCCGCAGCCTGAGGAAGGGAAGCCCTGTGAAGGTGGCAGAAGATGACCGGACTGAGGGTATCGAGATCAGTCAGCTGTACACCCAGGAGGTCCGCTTCCTTTTCTGGGACTTTGCAGGGCAAGAGGAGTACTACATGACACACCATGTCTTCATCACACCACGAGCTTTCGTCATCCTCGCTGTTGATTTGGCCAAGTAAGCAGATTTTTGTGGGAAGAAATATGCCATGATTAATCCTGATTTTTGTTGTTAATTGGTACATCATGAACAATGTTCTTTACTAAGCACCCACTAGGATGCTGCTTTATCTTTAGAGAAATATTTCAAGAAATTAACTCACATGATGTCATTTTGACTCGATCAGCTACAGCATCGTAGACCCCCATTCTTTCAAAGACCAACTGTGGTTCTGGATTAACAACATCCAGTTGCGTGTCCCTGACTCTGTGGTCCTCCTGGTGGGAACACATTGTGACCAGTGCCGAGACCAGGAGGAACTGACGGAGAAGAAGAAAGACATCGATGAGAAGGTCAAAAACATGCTGGCAAACAGGAGGAAGGTTGTAAAACAACAGAAGAGAAATTTTGAAGAAACCAAAGACCCCTCTCTCTTTTCAGACCAGCTGAATGAACTGGATTGCCTTTTGGAATACAATTTACAGGTATTGATCATTTGAACTGTATATCATATTGTCGTGTGCTTTCTTTCATAACTTTCTTTACTCTTGACATTCTGTTCAGATTCTGGATGTCATAACGATCGACTGCACAAGGAATGAGGATATTGCCAAGCTCAGAAGTCACATTTTGATGTGTATTCGCTCAGAGAGTACCTTTCCATGTGCTGAGCGCATCTTACCCAAAAGTTACGAAGAAGTGGAGCAAGCCATTCATACCCTTGTTTCAAAAAAAAAAATTCCCAAGCATGGTTTGTCAACTTTTGTGTACAACAAGGCTTGTAAAGTTTTGTTTGTGGTAATGTATTAAACTCCTCTTGGTTTCACCGAATGCCTCCCTTTCCTCTCTATTTCAGGTATTGTTCCCTTTGAAGAGCTGAGTGAACTAATCTTGAACCTTGTTAACCTGAGCAGAGAGAGTCTCCGCTCCATCCTGAGGTTCCTCTTGCGATACCTCCATCAGATTGGGATAATTGTTTGGTATGAAGACATCGATGCACTAAGTGACAGAGTATTTGTCCAGCCTTCATTCCTCATCTCACTCTTCAAGGTCAGGAGTTGATTTGTACTATACATTTCAGACACCATACAAACACACACACACACTATTTCTTGTGTATTATTTAGGACTTAATATTTCAAAACCAACATGTTACGGCTTCAACAGCCTTCATGGTTACCAGATTACGTGCAGAGTCAAAAACTACCTACCTTTGAATACATTTTACATCCATTATTCTAGAAGTATAATGTGTAGTATTAATACATGTTATCAGTTGAATATAAAATATAAAATATTTTACATTTTATATTTTGTTACTTATTGTAAATAGTGTGCTTTGTCTTTTGCTGTAAATACTGTTTTTTTCTTTTGAAACTTGTTTTTTTGCACAATCCCGTGAGCATTGCCACTTTTTCATTTCACTACACATCCTGTATGCGTATGTGACAAATAAAGTTCTTGACTTGACTTGACTTGACTTGAATGTTGAGTACTTTTACTTCCTTTGGTTTTTTTTTTTTGATCCATGCACTTTGGAGGAGCTGCAAGGTTTTTTAACCCCTTTATCCAAATATCCACACATGATGCCTTTCACTCTCTTCCTTCCTCTTAAT
>OOFE01011101.1:0-13429 GCA_900323365.1 Monocentris japonica
TTCTTGGGCCCGCCGGTCGTGACGCTTTTTGTTTTGTTGTTGCATAAATACCCTTCGACGATCGCAACATCACACTCACTTTTGTGGAGATTGTTTTAATGCATCTCAGCTTCACGAGATAATACGAGGAATGAAAAGAGGGGATGGTGAGACGGACTCGAGCTCGTCACACTTTGTCTGCTGAGCCGTTACATTGACGTTGACTTTTTAATCTAACTTTGGTCTTAGATGTTTATTTTTTTTGTTTTCTGCATCAGTGTTTTACATTTCTGCTCCCTATAGTATTTTTATGATATTTAGAAACTTTTCATTTCATTATTTTTGAAAGCATCTTCGCTTTACAGAGTGTTTTTCCATGCCTCAGACACAGCACAGTGCTGTACGTCGAGAAAACATTTACTGTAGTAGTAAAGGTCAAGGGTCAGAGCCATAGTGCCCTGGCAGTGATCGACCTGTGACCTGTGGTCCTGTAAGTGAGAGGGTCTGGGACAGAAAGAAGAAAGACAAGAGAATGAAGGGAAGAAAGAGGTGGTATGTTTTGTCTAAACCTGATGTCTTTTAACGACGACGCTGCACGGCTAGCGCTGTACCTTCGAGATGGAGCCCAGCCAACATTGTGACGTCGATCGATGCTGATACGACGGCCTGCACCAGCTTTGGAAATATAACGCCAAAATGAAAGTTGTTGCTTCCTGCATCGTTTTGAGGAATCGGCACCTAAATATCTCTCTGATGTCAGTTCAGAACTGTTTCCAAAGCTGTTTTAATCGGACTTGTTATTGTGAAAATTGGGTTGATGTTGAACTTGGCTGCCTCCTGCGTGTCGCCGTCTATGAAAAGCTTGTTGGGCGACCACCATGTGAAGGAGATGATACATTCCCCAGTGGAATGAGAGTATTACTATCAAAAAGTAGTGACACTGAACTTGGTGTGTCAAATGCTTGCTGGGAATGCAACCCTGACATGGACTTCAGCGTGACAGACTCAGACTCTGCTCCGGGGCCTGGATCCCAATTACCAGCCTATCCTGCAGGAACTGTGAGCGGCAGCCAAAATACATACGGCTCAGACATCCTCTCCCTGTTTCCCAGCAGCCCCCTGGGCTCGGAGCTGCTGCTGAGCGGGAGGCTGCAGGGAGGCTGACACAACAGGAGGCACGCTGACACATTCTCCCTCCCAGAAGCAGCGATGGAGGATTTGACTCTCTGCTGAGGAGTCAGAGCGTTTGAACTTGTTGGTAGAACAAACAAATCTTCTGGTGGTGTTCAATGTGTTCAGTTTTAGTCGCGCAAACATTTCTCACTGGTTGAGTTAAACCTCAGCGGACGGAGCCAAAGAACCACAGTTTCACAGTCTAGTCATCCTAAGTTATCTAGGTTAGCCTAGCTGACCTTCCATGTTCAAACTAATCATACTAGCCTATAGCTAGCTAGGTATGCTAGGTAGCTAGCCTGCTGACCTTCCAAGATCATGGATGCCATGGTGATGAGTGAATGAAAAAAGAAATCATTACCATTTATATTTTTTATTTATATTTTGATCAGAGTTCCTTCTTTGCCATTCATGTTTGCCATATTGACCTCTGTGGGTCTTTGGCTCCGCCCACTGAGGTTCAACTCAACCAATGAGATTATTTCTGCCTCTGAGAAACGTTTGTAGAACTAAAAGTCCCATTTGCTATTCAGTGGCTTAATGTGAAATGTAATGAATGCAGGAGCCTACATGTTGGAGGACTGGGCTTTTGTCCAGAAGGTTGCCAGTTTGAGTCCCAGATTGCGGGGTAAAAGCTGCATGGGGAAAGGGCCCCTACTGTTGAGGCCCTTGAACTACACCCCGAGTTGTTCCAGCTCCCTGGGGCAATGTGTGTAATGGGGCATTGCTGGAAAGGAGCATGCTCAGTCTAAAGACTAAAATAACATTATACATTGCAGGTTTGCCTCGGTGGAGGTCGAGTGGATCAACAGCTCTAGAGTAGATCAAACTGCATTGATCTGAGTTTCAAGGAATCGTACGTTACAGAATAAAATTCACAACACAATTCCCCAACCGAAAATCACCACTACAGTCCTGCTCCTTCCTGTACGGTTCCATTTGTCATGATTTAGTTTTACATTACA
The DNA here is from genome assembly GCA_900323365.1 of Monocentris japonica. NCBI lineage: Eukaryota > Metazoa > Chordata > Actinopteri > Trachichthyiformes > Monocentridae > Monocentris > Monocentris japonica. Next base: position 2,118 of record OOFE01011101.1, read on the forward strand.
AAAATAACACAGGGTTCCTTCACCTTCCTGCTAATCACATTCCAGGACTTTTCCAGGACTTTTCCAAGACTATTCCAGGACATACAGCACAGTTTCCATGACCAACATCCATCAGAGTCTCTGTTCTCCGTTGAACATGTGGTGTGAATGTCCAGGTCTTGTTTCTGCTCCAACTATCTCTCAGGACCGATACTATCAGGACGTTTCTGATCTGGGTTTTTATTCCTCAAAGGGAAGTGGATCAACAAGCAGCCGAGCTGAAACAGTCAGCATTTCACTGGTTGGAGGAAAAAGATCAGCAACACATTCACAAGACTGTTCCAAACACGTTCCACTTTCCATAACTTTACCAGTCCTGGAAAACACAATTTTTGAATTCCATAATTCACCACTCAAAACCCTCCTACCGAAGTCCTCCCATCCACCATGTTGGTTTTCCTCTGACAAGCAGACATCAAACTCAAACTCTCCCATGGGAGCCAGAGGCAGAAATCCAGAAATAATCATACTTGTCACCTGAGCTGTTTGTCCTTGAGGCAGATGGGTGTAAATGAGAATACATTCAGAGTTATATCTCACCACTCGGAGTGCAAAGCAGGCAAGTGAGAATCCCCGACATCCAGTTTGAGAGTTGACCATGCTCTAATTAACGCTTTATTTCACAAGTATCCTGCAGTAGATGCAATGGGAACACAGTCACACGGCAGGAACGCTCAACAGAAAACACATTGTTGTGACTGGACCGAGACGCCCGTGTAAAGTGAATCTTGCATCTACTTTTTTCATGTAGGTGTGGTTTGCTCTACGACTGGGCTAAGACAGGTCCTGGGTCTGTTGCGCCAAATCCCCATTTCATTCAGTTATATTAGGAGTTCAAGACTGTAAGGTTGAACATCAACAAGATGTTAGAGAATGACATCTTAGAAACTTTTCATTTTATTATTTTTAAAAGCGTCTTCGCTTTATGGATTCTTTTTACATGTGCCCAAGACTTTTGCACAATGCTGTGTGTATATATGATGGTCGAGCTGATTTGTCGGAGTTTACAGATTCAGTCTTAACAGATGCAGAAGATACCTGAACACACCACCAACAGCCAATGAGAGTTAGCGAGGTGAAGAGGCCTAATGTCCCGTAATCACATGACACATTAAACGTGACCGGTTAGGCTAACTGGGTCATCAGTTAAGCTAGTTCATGCATTACTGTGGACATATTTCAACACACTTGTCTTCACACAACACAGAGGTGGTACTGATGTGAACAAAATCTCATCAGATCATGATCACCTCATCTCCAGGGGATAATCTCACTTAATTCATGAAGTGTGTGATGTCTTCCCTGTTGCCTTGTGAACATATTTACGACTGAGAGAGAAAAAACCTTTGAAATCTGCTGTTGTGTTATGTGATGCCCAGAGGAAAAACCTTCTGCTGAGTCTTCATCTCTTAAATAGAGAAGATCTCAGTTCTGGATCATTCTGTGATCACCTCCATCTGAAATGTTTCTCCTAAATCCTCTTAGGATCAAGGAGGAGACGACAGAGAGAATCAACTCTGAGACTTCATGAGGTCAATGTGAAGATGCTACCATGTGACATCTATAATGGTAACCAGCTCCTACTATCTGGCTGCTGCCTCCATGTTGGAGAAGAAGGAGCCATCAAACATCATGTTGAGTTTTCTCTGAGATCTTCCTCTGATCTCATGGGCTCATATTTAGGTTAAATAACACTGATTTCAGATCAGCTGGAGATCTGTTGTGGTGATCAGAGTGAGATCAACAAGAGCTGATATGTGGTTGTTTCTCCTGAGTTGAATTTGAGCAACAGGAGAAAATACCTTCAGTCTCATCTTGGTGTTAAAGAGAAATAAGAGTTAGAAATATGAGATCTGTTCTCCTAAGAGTTTTCAAAATCGGTTGCTGATGCCTCTTAACAGCATCCAGGAATAGATCATGTATTTTTCCACCATACCATCGCCACAGTGTGTAGGCATCAAGAGACACTTCCCTCCTCTACACTCATCAACCCTCATCATGGTTTACAGCACTTAAAACAATCAGAAAGTGATTTTTTTTTAAAAAGAGAAAATTGTTCAACAATCATACAGGGAGAAATCCATCGGAGAGGAGAGAGACCAATTTCTCCACTGACAGTAGCCAAGATAGACCAGAATGCAATGCAGTAAACAAGACAGGCCAGAATGCACTGCAGCCACAAGACGTGTTTAGAGGAAAGGACGTGACTCAACTTTTCTTGAGAGGAAAAACTCTTGCTGTCTTGCTGTGACTATTGCTATCACTATCGCTCTCTCCACCTACGTACAACCCACAGCTGAAAGCAACAAGCCCAGGAAAGGGGGTTGTCAAAATGCATTCTGGGAAATGTAGGAAATCACTAACTGAAGTAGAAGTGGACGAGGCAGGTGGAGGGAAAGTGGATACAATAAAAAAACTAAATTCCAACACTTCATCAGAACCCTACCCTATGGCAGCAGGGCCTTACGGCACTAGGACCCTGCAGACGATGCAGAAGCTGAATTTCTGGCGCTAGGACCGCTCGGACACCGGAGCGTCTCTTTGTCTCCACCAGTCAGAGTCTCTCCTCCTCCTCCTCCTCCTCCTCTCCTGTCCCCTCCGCAGTCCTCATTCCGTATCTCTCTCCACTAGCAGCGGTCTGGATGCTTGCAGGGACAGAAACATGGCTGTGAATCTCGGCAACAACAGACTGGCCCTGCTGACCGCCTACCAGGACGTCATTGACGAGACCTCGGACACCGACTGGTGAGTTCTCCGTCCGGGCATCCCGTCTTTGCTCCTCTTCCTCTCTCTCTCTGGGGTTCTTTTCCTGCATGCCTCCATCGGCTTCTAATGGGTTTTTTGTCTGGGCTGCTGAGGATGCGCAGGGCAGGACGGGTCTGAGCGGCACCGTGCAGCAGCATCCCTGGACCGGCCAGCTCAGCTCCAGCAGCCCGATGCTCCATATATAGAGACATAAATACTGTGTGGCAGACGGGTTGCATCCCCAGCTCAAATTCGCACTTTCGCAATGAATCCCTGAACTGGAGAAGCCGAAAGCGAGTTTTTTTAAAAATATTAGAAAGTAGAAAGCAGCAGATTTCTGGAGGTTTTAGTGTAAAACTGCACTGCAGAGTCAGGGACAATGTGCGCCGTGCAGCGTGCAAAACGTGCGCACTGGACAAATATTGTGCAACCGGGCCGCTTTGTTTCCCCACTCCGATCCAGCTTCTTTTGTCCTTACTCGGGACCAGGTCGGTCGCAGCCACCTGGAAACAATTTCAGTTTTCTTTTTTTTTTCGTTAATACAATGCTGTGGCATGTGAAGGCTTCAGCGGAGATACCAGGCCTGGTCCAGAGAGAGAGAGAGAGAGAGAGAGAGAGGAGAGAGAGAGAGAGAGAGAGACAGGTCCTGGTGATCCCCCTGCATCCCCAAAGCAGGGCGGAGAGGGGCGAGGCCAGAGGGGTCCGTCTATCAACACCCAATGTGGAACTGATGCAAGAGATGGCAATGACATATGAAATGTGATCGTGAACTAGAAACGGTAATAATGACATATAGGAACATGACAGAAACACCATCAAGCAGGATAAAGTCACTGAGTCCCGACAGGAATGTCATCAAAGCAGATGAAATCTAACACATTCAACTATAAGGTCACTATTGACCGTCACAGATTAGGGCTGGACCGATATCGGGTTTTGGAGGCCGATACCGATGCCAGTATTTGTGCACTGAGCTGCTGGTAACCAGGATTTTGTGCCAATATCTTTAAATTTGCCCATTTTCATGCAACAAAAACAGATTCAGTGTTTATTCTCTGAAAGCGTTTTTATTTCACTCAAACTCATACTGATGAAACTCTTTCTCCTGGGCTGGCAGCAAGTTGAGGCTGGTTTTGCAGACCGCCACAGTAAAATCCTCCCACAATGCACTGGGATGACTTCGCTGTCTATCCATCTGATTTAAAAAAGATTAATGGGAACATGTTTTATTAGCTGTGGTCATTTTTTGGTCTAAAATCCCAATAAGTGTATTTCAGTGACACAATAGAGGATAAAAAAGTATGTTAAGGTCAGTCTGAACTTATTGAGTATCATAGACACACTATACTGTGGCCATTCCTCCTCCTGGCAAGAGTTTGTTTTTGGCTTTAGGCAGCGATGTAGTGGAACATGAGTGATCAGGTGGTGAACTGCGACCTCCAGTTGGTGATCAACCACCAATACAAGCAAAAGCGTATACCCTTTCCCTCATCTCACTCACATCAGTGCGACGCTGCTTACTACGATGCATGCTGGCGGTTTATCTCTTAAATGTGTGTAAACTTGTGGGTTCACGCTCCGCTGCGCTTTAGGATCAAAGCTCAGCAGCTTCCTGATGATGGTTTTGTCCTGTTGAAGTCGTCTGCAGCAAAGCACATTTCCCCTCATCCATTTTGACAATGAAACGTGACCCTGCGCCATCTGTTGCCGGTCACCAGTCGAAACGAGGTCACGTCGCCCTACGTATACGTCTATATTCAGAGTTTCTGCTTTCATTTTGGTCAGGCAGTTTGGTTTTAGTTCCACGTCCTTTTAGACTCTGTAGGACATTTTAATGGTGTTTTATTGAACTACACTGACTTTTTTGGGAATTTGGCCCCATTGGTCAACTTACCCTTGATGTAAAAAAATCACACCAACACCAACTTACTAAAAGGTCTGTCTTCTGATGCCTGCAGAGCCTTAAGGGACTGTGTGCTAACACGTCAGAACAAGTAGAAGATGCTAAGGTTCTTACCCTGTTGAAGGCTGGCCGTCAGGGTGGATGTAACCCTTCAGCATCCAGTCCTGATTTGAACCAGTCCACCACAGTTCATCTACCAACCCCCTGCCTCGCTCAAGAGTGAGTGGCAGCCACACAATCAGCCCTAAAGGTTAATGTTTCCTGTGGCGGTGTTGAAATGTCGCCTGAGACCTATTTTCTTATTTACCAGATGACTGGTAGAATGGAGAGATGATGCAGACGGCCTCAGGCTTGCCCTCGTTTTTCACACTTCACGAGGTTTGAACAAAAGCAGGAGCTTCCAAACAACGCAGGACCCCCCCACCCTGCTGTCCCATGTTACTCTCTATCTATCATCTATCCATCTATCTATCTATCTATCCATCCATCTATCTGTATATCTATCTATCTATCCATCCATCTATCTATCTATCTATCTATCTATCTATCTATCTATCTATCTATCTATCTATCCATCCATCCATCCATCTATCTATCTATCGAATCAAACTCATCAGAATTTCAGCAGTGATTTGTTTCTGGTTTCTTCTTCTTCTTTCTTTCCTGTCATAAAAAATGAGGCAGCAGTGCAACCTACAGTGGAAGGTGTTGAACACATTTTCAGGGCATTTTTGCAGGAAGTGACGAATTGCAAAACCTTTTTGATGCAACTGTATCTGCAGATTTCAGTGAGTTCCATTATCCTGTGCATCGTGTCAGGAAGTGTGCAGGCGGGGGGGGAATTCATTAATTACACCAGGTCCCCACATGATAGTAACTCCACCTCACACACACTTTCATCCATCAACCCGCTATCCATGCCACTTTGAAGCTTGTAACCTAAACTTCAAAGCCGGCTCTGCCACGTTCACTCTATACACAAACCCTCATCGCCTGCAGCTGACATGGACAAGGCTACTGCGGCCGGCTCGGCTCTGACAAGCCTTTAGTTGACTGACAAAACTGAAATGATGACAAGCAGGAGGGATCCAGATGATGGATGGGACAGCAGTGTCCTCCTGGGTTCAGCAAGTGAAGTGAAGCGCCTTCTTCGGTGACGATAATAGTGAGAACATTCCTGCAGAGGGCCCTTTCATTCACACTGCAAGAAATGTCCCCCAAATGTCCCAACAAGCGATCGAATCGTCTTTGAATCTCGTTCTACAAGCAGCAAGTTTGCCAGTTGAGTGATCTTTCGCTTGTTTCCGATATAACGTAACTATATCTGAAAGTGAGGATTGTTTCAAGGTCACCATGGGACCTATGTTGCATGTCATCCCCCCTCACTCACCTGATCCTTCCTGTCTCTCTCTACTAACAAATAAAGGCAAAAATGCCAAAAAAATGACCTAAACATAAAAAAGGTCACATCATTTGGTTGAGGATAGTTCTCTTGACATCTTTTTCAGCTTTTGACTCACGGCGACGTGCAGGAGGGCCAAGTTCAACGTCAACTCAAACGAACTCAAACGTTTCAATTCACATTAAAAAACAGCTTTGGGAAACTGTTTGGAACTGATGTCAGACATTTAGGTCCCGATTTCACAAAAATGATGCAGGTAGCAGCGATGGACGACCACGGATGGTCATTTTTTGCAGCGTATTGATATTTTTACAGTGTCCGAAGGAAAGAAATTCAGGGTCGTCTCTAAAACCACAAATGCCAGGAGGTAGCGAGGGTGACGGCGTGAAAAGAGCCGAGGGTATCAGGGTTATCCGATATCAAACGATCCGCAGACATCCTGGAATGTTCAGTGCTCGGTGGCTTCTGATTGGCCAGAGGCTACTGTCATATGACACTTTGACCCTACTCCCCCATCCCAGCTGTTTCAGGAAGCCATTACCTGACGAGTCATCTAATTGGTAGAATGACAAAGAAGCTGGAACACTGCCTGGCAAACTGAAACTCATGTTTCATGGATTGAAACCTCCAGTACCACTCAGGTCCCTGATTTCCTTAGCTAGCCCCCTTTTGAGAAACTTCATTCACCCCTGAGAAGGAAGCTCCCTCTTCACCCAGGAGCTGGTAGGCATGGCCACTCTGGGGATCAAACCCCAGCCTGCCGGTCGTGGGATGACCTCACCAACCACGACGCCATCATGCCTGAATCATGTATAATCCTTCCAGCAACACGGGAATATTTTGATGCATCATCCGTCGAAGGCACACTGGTTCCACCCTGACATTCCTTACCGTTGAATAGGTTGAAAAGAGCTGCTAACCCTAAAAGAATTCCGTTAGTCTGGAGAGTTTTCGTGTCCCATGATGGTCAAAATGCTTTCAGAGGCTTGACAAGAATAAAATCCTGTGGGAAAAAACACAGACAGACACAGCACTTCAACTTGGACTCTTGAGATGATGAGAATCTCTTGGCCAATGAATTTCAGGGATTCATATTGGGCTGGTGGAAGAGTCAAAGTGGCTGTTTGGTGAAGAAGCTGCTGAGTACCATCAGGCTGCATCCATTATGCTGTCTGCTGTAGATTTCTTGGTGGTGACGAAAGACAGTCCAAGTTGAGGGATACTCTGATTAGAAACAAGCACAGAGAACGACTAAAGCCTTTTGATGGATCCAATCGGTTGTACATTTTTGTCGGTCTGTCTAAGGGTCTGGATTTCATCTTCTCATCCATCTGTCATTGCACTGAGCAGGTCAGGAAGCAAACAGGAAGTAATGCTGCAGTGCTCAGCCCGACTCCTCCGACATTCAATCATGTCCAGGTTTGACCTCTGACTTCCTGTCTGGGTCGGGGCGCAGCAAAAATCTTCTCAGGCTCCTCCCATTTCTCCCATTCTCACTCTCTCTCTCTCTCTCTCTCTCTCTCTCTCTTTGGACCTCATGGGTATCAATCACTGCTTTGCTCCATTCCCAGTCTGGTGTTGAACCCAGCAGCCAAGCCAGTTGTCAATGCAACAACAGAACAAGATGAAATTAAAAGTAAATTTGTGAAGAGCTTTTCTTTTTCTTTATCCAGCAGGGAGTTTTAAAATAGATTATCCCAAATGAAGGCCTTCAAAAGCATCAAATGTCTTCAATATTGTTTCTTCAGGTCTTATTTCTTTGTGCTGCATGTTGACTAATACAGAACAGAGCTATTCATCCAACACATCCTGTCTGCTTTACTAAACACAATTGGACTTTCCTGTCCTTTTTCTCATTCTGCCCATTTACAGTTCCAGAACTTCCTCAGCTCTGTTCAGCCAGAAACAGACTCCTCCTGCCAGCTGTGGCTTTTATTGCTTGTATTTTTTTAAACTGGTCTTAAATTCAGGCAGCGTTAAAAATGTCAGATGCAGATAAACTTTCCAGAGCAGCACAAGTGAGCGACTAGCGATTCTTGCTCAAGGACACTTCAGCAGGTCACGTGGCTCCTGAAGGGATTGAACCTGTGGCTCTCTTGAACCACTAGGTCAATCCTGCCGCCGCCTTAAAAGCCCCGGTTTGGTTTCATCAGATGTTAGACTGTGGAGAGTGGTAGAGCGCCGGGCTTTTAGAAGAGCAGAGTCGGTGACGTTGGCTGAGATCTCACCTTGCCAAGAAGTACCTCAGCTCATCCTCCCCCCACTGAGTCATCCTGTCTCCCACATCTCCCCCGTCTACTCACTCCAATTTGCTCTTTCTTTAAAAAAAAAATCCCCTTCTATCTTTCTCCTTATCTCTTATTTTATTACTTTTCCCAGCACTTACTCTCTTGCATGATCAGTCTGTGGCTGCTGGAGCATTGTCCTCCTAGACCTCCTCCTGCTCCTCCTGCTCCTCCTCCGGCACTGAAATGCACACATCCTCTCCTGTCTTTAACTATCAATACACACAAACTTGGATAATGAGATTTTTGTTGGAAAAAAACTTCGAAAAACTCTCGAAATTGAAGCATGTTCTAGTGTAGCACTCAGTGTCGCTCTGGATAACAGCATCAGCTCAATGCTCATATGTCACTGTAAATGTAATGGGATGTTTCACTCGACTGACCGTGTGGACGTTGTTTGCCGGTTGCACGGCGCGCTCTGTGTTTTCTGCCTGCTGGATTTCCCCGGGGACAGAAAGCAGTAGCGTCTCTTGTAAAACAAACATACAAGCATGTGAGGGAGGAAGGTCGGTGACACGAGGCAGGTCCAAACCGTTACGTAACGTTTGCGTTTCAGTGCGCTGAGCCACAAGCAGCCCTTAAAGCTGCACTAGGCAAGATCTTTATATAAAACACTCCCGTTGTATGAAGTGGGGCTGCAGCAGAGACCTTTCTGGGGTATTGAAGTTCACATTGTTTAACCAGTTGCAGCTTTAACTTGATGCCTTTTGAAAGGAGAAGTAAAAGTCCTCGTTGTATTGGCTCGTTGTGATGCAACACCACTTGACTGTATTGAGGGCTTACAGCACAGGCAGCGCAACCTCCTCCTCCTCTCTCTCCTGCTCCTCCTTATTTCTCTGTGTTTTTTTTTATCTCTTGCCTCTCCCCTCAACCCACCTCTGTCCTCCTCCCGTGATCTGGTAGCTGCCATGTACCCTTCCCAGCAACCTCCTTCCTCCTCTCTCATCTACTTTCCTTTCTCTCATCTTCTCGTGTTACAGTTTTATTTAGCTGATGCTCTTATCCAGACGGAGAGATACGACATCACAAGCCTAGCTACCTAACTAAACACTAGAATGATCATGTATGATGGAGAAATGCTGGGTAAAGATATTAGAAAGGAAAGAGGAGGGAAAGGAAGACAAGAATTTTTACAAAATAGAAGCAAATCAGAGAAGGAGGATGTGATTCCACTTCCCTCCCTTCCCCTCTTTTGTCCTCTTTCCTCATCGACTCCTTGTCTCTCCCTCCTACTTGTTGTTGCATCCTTCCTCTCTCTCATCCACTCGTGGACTCTCTCTTTCTCCCTCACTTCCTCTCCTCCTTCCCCTCACCCCTCCTCGTCCTCCTCCCTCGACCGAGTGGCTAGCCCCTCCCAGCAGCACCATAATGGGGTCGTAACCTTCAGTAAATGTTGCTGAGAAATATGAGATTGTGGGTCCGACGCCAGTGTGTCAGGCCAAGGTCAGTGCCATGATGACGGATGAGGAGGGATGAGGAGGGTGACGTTAGAGTCCAGTCGATGAAACCAGCCAATCAGAAACAGACACTGGGGTGTTTTGACATCTTCAATTGCATTCTGTGATTTTTCTTCACCAGGCATTTCTCCCATGGTGGGGACAAGCTGCTGTATCGTTGTGGAAAAAAATGTTGTGTTGGAGTTGTTAGCATTTTACATTAAAACCGATGGGTACTGCTAGCGGCAAGCTAGGCAGTTAGCTAGGTGGTAGTGGTGGTGCCCATTGATTTCAACAAGGAGCGGGGTTCTGTTTCTATGGTAACAGCATCTCGGAACTCAGGAGTAAAACACGATTTCTTAGCAGTGAAGTTGAAATCAGACAAACAATCTGATAGCTCGTGGTAAGTCTACCGTTAAAACGAAACTTCCCATTTACTTCTGGAATGTTTCAACTCCATAGCTTAAAGATAAATACTGGACCCTCCCTTGTGGGCCTAGTGAGGAAACCAACCCAAATATTAAAGCTCCTTCAATTTCTTTCAGTGCAGGGCCCAGACTAAGTAGTCTTGGTCTGGGATCCAGCCCCGTAGTGTAACAAACTGGTCTAGGTATGTATTCTGTGTCGAAATCAGACCCACATGCCTCAGGCAGCCGTGGTTCACGGTGCTAACATCCCCAGGGGCAACACATTACGGAGGTATTATTGTACAGCATTGGGTTCTGCACTGATGAAATAGGGAGACTGACTCAGGAGAGGAAGTCGAGGGTCCAAGGTCAGTGGAATCCCAATGCCAGTGCTATTACCTGCTCATACAATCGGTGGGTGGTGGGAATACTTTTGCAGCAGCCTGGACTGAAAATGACTTGCCATTTTTGAAAGTTTGAGTGTTCAGCATATCAGATGTTAGAGACGGTCAAATATCTGGAAGCACCCAGAGAAGGGCTCTGCACAGATGGAATTGGTGCTCGTATTGGATTCAGTGCTGCTGGATAAGGAACCAACCAAGAGGATAAGGAACCATTTCAGGAGTTATTGAATTGTATCGGGCTCAGCGCAGATAAAATCCAGTTTCAGAATCAGTGCTGCACAAGTTCCCCTCTGATAGATAGATAGATGGATGGATTGATGGATGGATGGATAGAGAGATAGATAGATAGATGGATGGATGGATAGATGGATGGATGGATAGATAGATAGGTGGATAGGTGGATAGATGGATGGATGGATGGATGGATGGATGGATAGATAGATAGATAGATAGATAGATAGATAGATAGATAGATAGATAGATAGATAGATAGATAGGTGGATGGATAGATAGATAGATGGATGGATGGATGGATGGATGGATGGATGGATGGATGGATAGATGGATAGATAGATGGATAGATAGATAGATAGATAGATAGATAGATGGATGGATGGATGAGTGGATGGATGGATGGATGGATGGATGGATGGATAGATGGATGGATGGATGGATGGATGGATGGATGGAT
>OOFE01011103.1:0-13067 GCA_900323365.1 Monocentris japonica
GCTCCCTGCGTCTCCTACTGCCAGATTGGCTCTGCTGGTGTCAGACATGCCTCTACTCTGACAGCTACACTCACTCTTTGGCCTCCGACATCACACCGCTAAGTAACTAGTAACTACAATCTCCCTGATGGCAAACACTACTGCAGCTTAGCCAGTGCCTCTCTTATAGCCAGCTTGTTGGCTCGCACCGGGACACATTTGAGTGCCAGCATTCACACGGCAACTTTGGAGATCGGTCATGTGAGACGTACTGACTCTGAACCAAAACTTAAATATCAGAAGGTCAGCTGTTCATGGCTTCATTCTAAACATGCTGTGTGTCTTTGGTACACAATAAACACGTGAGTTAGTTGGAGTTAATTTGCCTTACATGCTCTCGCAGAAGCGGGCCAGAGTGCTGGGCTTCTCCTGGTTGCGGCGCTGCCGGAACCAGCGCTGGATGGTCCGCACGTCCCAGTCGAGCTGCTTGGACAGGCCCTCCAGCCTCTTCTCATCTGGGTGCTAGGCGAGACGAGAGGAAAGACTCCTTGTTTTACACATAATTTAATATGGGACAGCACACTTGTGCGTAGAAATAAGAAACGTTCAACAATGGGGAGGAGAGGAAACACATGGACCACCTTGGTTATGGCCGTGAACACCTTCTCCAAGATGGCGTTGGGTTGTGCCTTCTGCGGCCCGTTGGCTTGAATCTTCAGGCCCATAGCACATGGTCTCGCGATAAACCTGTAATTAGTGAGACCATTGTAGATCAATTCCTGTGATATAGGCAAAATTGTTTGACATGTTAGAGGATGGGGACACAAAGCAGGCACCATTATAGGACATTACTTTGCAAATACATCATCTACAGTCTGGAAAACTCCATGCCATTGCATTTAGTAAAACATGTGAATCCTACCTTTGTGGGTAGGTGTGTCAGGGTGGACATATGGCGACGCAAATAAGCATATGGCGGTGTAAATAAACAGGTCACTCACAACATATCCATCATGTATAAATCCCCAAAGATCAAACATTAGGGCTGTTGCATTCTGGGTCTTAAAGAGCCTCAACAATGAGCTTGACTTGTAAAATGAACACATTTTCTGGGATAAAGACTTTGAAGGGGGGGATGTTTAGTACATGTAACATGAGGTAGGCAATGAAAACATTGTCTTAGTGTACTGAGGCCTTTGGGTATAATCTACTGGATGAACATGTGTAAAGGATTTGGTACAAAAAAAAAAAAAAAAAATCAACAACAGGCCTCACTACTGCCTAAAGAGACACCTGACCCACATATGCATGACAACCTTTGCTGTGACCATTGCGGCTCCTTCTTCGTAAAGCTGATGGCAAAAATGGACCGAGATAGGAAGATGGTGCGAAATCCATCCTAATGTGTCGTTTAGAGCACATTTCCCAGTATAACAATAAAAATAACTACCGGGATTAGTAACACGAGTCAGCACGATGCTGTTCCGTCCAGCTCTGAATATGCTCAGGGCTGAGAGGACAATAAGCGTGGCTTGTATTCCGCAACTTGCTTGCTACAGGCTGTAATATGTGGACGATGACAGATTCATATAGACAGATAGCGGACAATGTCACAGGCCTGCAGAATATAGGATGATAAGATGCCATTGTTTAGGTAACTGGCAGACACACATCAACACACATCAACACACACACACGCGCTCGGCGGGCTATGCGAAACCACCCGTTCACCGGATTATCAAAATCAAGCCATCGCTAAACGCCATCGCAAAAAAAACGGCCACCTGAACAAATCAACCCACCTCTCGAAAACCAGCCGTATCATAAAGATGCAGAAGGCTAAAGGACACGCCAGATAGAGATCCTCGGCTTGCGGGAATGTTGCCTCGTCCGTGTTTTTCAAGTCAGCCCAGGTTACGTTATGAGGGAGCCAGAACCGCTCGTTCCAAAACCACGCCAAAATACCGGCCATCTCTCCGGAGCGGACACTTTGACCGGGTGGGAAGAGGAATGTACGGCCCGCTGCGTCCCGGAGGTGTTCGGCAGGCGCTCTGCTGATGGGATATCTGTGCGCTAGATCGCCGTCCGTCTATTTCCCCTCAGCTATGCCAGCGTAGGGAAGTAGACTCAATCAGCTCCTCCGCGAGTGATTGGTGCACTGAGATGTCATGCATGATGCGGTCCCTGTAGGTTACACCGGGTTACACCGGCTGCACCGCGGCGCCGCCAAGGTGAAATTGTTTTAGGATAGTAGAGTGCCTCATGAAATGGCTAAAAGGCACAATTAATAGGCATAAATAAAAAGTGTTATTATTTTTTAATCTTGTTTGACTCTGTTGTGTTGTTTTAGGAGCCCTGGAAGCAAACCCACCCCTGTCCTCCTAGAGAATTCCTACTATTTCAGTCAAAGCAAATAGCCAGTAGATAAAAATGGAAAAAAGCAGTGAAATGAAAAGGGCAATAAACACGGCAACACTTCTGCCAGGGGCTTTCAGGCCGCCACATTGTTGGTAAACCATGCCACCTACCGTCAGTTTTAGTGCCCTTGTCAGTAGGTGGAAGCCTAACCTTGTAAATGACATTGTTAAAAATGAGATACTATTTATTACTGCCCCTGCGACATGCTACTTACGTTGTATATCAAACAAAATGAGGAGGAAAATCAAGGCCCCTTGCACTCCAGCATTTAGTGTAGTGCAGTCTGCTTTGTAGTCTTCCATGGTATTACATTTCTTTGCGACTAAAGTGGCAGAAAAGTAGTTTAGGATGTCTATAAAATTATATAAAGCCATGAACTGTCCTATAATGTCCTATAAATGTTCGAAATTCAAATTTAGAATAGTTTTTATAGTTAGCCCCATAGGGAACGATAACTGCTTAAGCACTAGAGACAATTTAAAGATGTGATGGCGCCATCTACTGGTCGATGTTAACACTGCTCATTTATGGAACACGTAATTTATACTGCCGATGATATATTTATTCACCACACATCACTGTGTGAGATAAACCAGCCTTCCTACTGTGCCCAAGTGCGTAGTTAATAGTACTGGCCGTCCATCACAGTACGTGAATACAAAACAGAGGCTTATTTAGTTAATTCACGTAAAATATTAAAATAGTTTCGGTTTAATATGCAACAATTAAAAAAAAAACACTTTTTAAAAAGTTCACGACGATATAGTAACAGCAGGCTACTACTATAAAGCAGATATCAGGCTATAACTAATATCAGACGATCTAATGAATTTTAGCCTTCAAAACTAAAAATGTAGTTGACGTATATTAATATATTGCAGCACAGCCCACATCAGTGCACAGGCCTTTTTGCTTAATGTACAATTGATCTCTATGTCGGACTATGAATGGCGCTGCATGGTGTGTGTGCGCGTGTGCGTGTGGTCCGTTATTTTCCGGGTGTTTTCATCGCTAGCGGTAGTCGCTCTGCAGCAGCTGACACTTCTAGTCAGGAGGTTAGGGCAAATTTCACTGCCTGCCTGTCTGTTGCTAACAAGCGCATCATCATCATCATCATCATCATCATCATGGCGGAGCAGGGCGAATCTCCGGCTCCGGTCCACAATCCGCAACCGGCGCCGACAACGAGCTGGCCAATTACCAGGGAGTCGTACGAGTTGCAGGAAGTCATAGGTTAGTAGCCTTCGTTGTGGTGAAGTGTGGTGAACATTGTATCTTGTCACGGATATAGCCGTGGCGCGGCGGGTTATCAGTTGTTGCGTGACGACGAGGGCCTACCGGCTTTTTCATGTGCAACGGCGTCCCGCAATGCCTTACAATGCGGATGTTAAGACAGGCGTGTTTCGGCTGCCGGCGTTGCGAATGGCAAATGTTTTATGTTCCCCGCGAAGCCGTATCGGTTGAAATAATGCTTCACTTAGTGGGAAGTGGACACGTCACATTCCTTAACTGCGTTTGTAACGGACGGCCAAAGGGTTTCCTCTGAGCGGAGCGATGCCCCTTTATGGCACGTGTCCAGTTTATAAGCCATTACTAAAATCACAGATGCCTGGCTCCGTGTACAACGTGTAATTACATTGGTGTGATCGGGCATGATGGGAAATGAATGGCCTAGCAACATCCAGTCACGTAGACAATTTTTACACATTTCATATTGACTACTTCTATGTTATTATTAGTGTTATTGTTATTAATAGCAGTGGTAGTAGTGGTACCATTATTATTATTATAGGCAGTGTATGTGGAAGGATGGCCAAATTGTTAGAGTGACTGGCCCATAAAGGAGAAGTCACAGGTTTGATCCCCACAGCATCCATGGGTCAGTAAACCCATACCTGCTCTCTCACTGTTAGGCACTGTGGATAAATGTCTAAAATGAAAACAATCAAAATGCCTACATTGTGAATATACTTTTGATTGCCAACACATAGCCGATTACTTGTTTTCTTGCAGCATTTCTGTAGTTTCTTTGTAGTCTACTGTGACATTTTCTTTTGTTAGGATGTTTGAAAAAAGAAAGAAAAAAGAATATACCTTTTCTGCAAATTTGAAACATTTTGTTCCACTGCATAAATCACAGGAAGTCTAAATCCTGTGTCATTTAAAGGTCAGGTATTTAGTTCAATTTAAAATATTAGCCCAATAATCCCTGAGCCATGTTACGCCTGAAATATAAATAAGCTGCTCACTGAAAAGACATCGAAGAGCAATTCATTCACAAAAATGAAAATCATTATTTTTTGCTCAACATAATCAAAAAGGGAAGTGACCGAAATGTTTTTGGCAAATGCATTTGCTTTGAGTGAATATTTTTGTGGAGTGAAGTCATATCATCGGCGATAAGATGCAGCACCACAGCTGTGTGCTGCTGACAGAGGTAGTTAGTCCTCTGCCCTGTGCTCATAATCAACTGGTAAGCAGTCCCATCTCCTCTGTTGTCTCCTTCTCCTTATCTGTTACCAACAGATGGCAAGCAACATACCCTGTGTCACAGCTTCTTAGTGTGAACAACTTCACTGCCTCCAGCGTGGCCTGCTTTCTAATAAACCCCTTAAACAAATATAAACAAAAGGAACCTACTGTACCTCGGTTCAACTTGTCTTATCTGCTTACCTGAATGCCATAATATGAACTGAAAAAAAACAGGTGACTAACAGGGCAGACCAGCACCATAACATACACTGACTGGCACTGAGTTGAACAGAAATGCCATCATAAGCACTTGACGTGTCCCTTCCGGTGTTTGTGTGACGTGAGAGCGTGTCTTTCCTCCCGCCTTGTGTTTCTCATTGCTCTGTTGTGGCTGTGATTCCAGGCAGCGGGGCCACAGCTGTGGTGCAGGCGGCCCTCTGCACCCCCAGACAGGAGCGTGTGGCCATAAAGAGAATCAACCTGGAAAAATGCCAGACCAGCATGGATGAGCTATTGGTGAGCGCAACAATAAATATGGGCCATTTTCTCAGTCCGTCGAGTGTTTCTGCCCCTCTTTGAAGCCCCACTACTTTCCTCTCCCGGCCATGTTATTGCTCAGTGTGAGTGGATGAAAACTGGATATATATTAATGCATTTCTAGAGGTCACAGTAATGGATTGTTTGCTGTGAGCTTGTGTATATACACTCGGGGTTTATACCAATCTATTGATTTCCCGGTAGCTATTTTGTAAATCATTGCCAGTGGCTTGTTTTGGATCGCCGTGAAGAAACGGAAGAGTTTATTTGTATTTTTATTTTCACATTGTCTTGTTTCTCTCTCACGATAGAAAGAAATTCAAGCGATGAGCCAGTGCAACCACCCAAACGTCGTCACCTACTACACCTCCTTCGTAGTAAAGGATGAACTTTGGTTAGTGATGAAGCTTCTGAGTGGTGGTAAGATTCAACTGCCAAGCTACGTGGAATCAAAATGCTACCTCTGCCTTTACATAGTACCTAATGCTCAGTGAATGTGATGGCCCTACAGTGAAAAAGCCCTTGTTCAGGGGTCATGTGAACTATGTTATAGGTCAGTCAGTATAGCAGTTAACTCAAGTGGCTTCGAGGCGGTGACGTTATTCAGCATAACCTGGGTGTCTCATGACTGAGGGTAGTCATACAGTGTTCACACATTGTATAATGGCTGCATTATTGGCAAGAATGACTGTTGGCATGAAGCTGGACATTTCAATTTATTGCTGAAACATTTATTTTGGGTGTTGGTACCCGAGTTGTGAAAAAAAGTGGTAAAAAAAAAAAAGTTGCCATGCCAGCATTTCAGCCACTAGCACGTAGCTACTGTGTTTCCTTATGAATGGTAATCTATTCTCTGCTGACGAACGGTAAACAGCAACAGATGCTAACATGCTAACACGCCAACGGCTGTAGCGCTGTTGCATCGCGTGCTACGGTGAATAACGTCACTGCCTTGACGGTGTTCTTATGCACTAGCTTAACGGATCTCAGCTGTAATGCTAGTCACCACAGTATACTGCCTCTTATGTTCCATTGATTAAGCAACAACAAGCCATTGGAACACACTGGAATAATTGGCATGATTTGTATCCTGTAGCCATGGATGTTGCACAAGTAATGACTCAATAGAGCATGCAGCAGATGAATTGTGTCGCCCATTTATGTGCGATGAATTAACAAAGCGCTTTTTGTCTGTTTAGGGTCTATGCTGGATATAATAAAGCACACTAGCAAAGAGGAGCACAAAAATGGAGCTCTGGATGAGCCCATTATCGCCACCATATTAAAGGAAGTCCTAGAGGGCCTGGACTACCTACACAGAAATGGACAGATTCACAGGTAAAATTCCAATTTAATGAATTGCGTTTTTAAAAACTACAAATGACTGCTTAATACACATACTTGATAGATCATCAAGTATCAAGAAACCACTTGTAAGGGCACCTGGTAGAACAATGCCAGTCCAAAACATTTCCGATAAGAGAATTTACCAAGTGGCTAAAGTTGAATGTAAATGTTACTTCAATACAGTTCATTCAATTGCATTTATTTACCGACAGCACAGTTGCTGTGTCCTGTAAACTTCCTGGTTTTCAAGGTCGCCGAGCGCCAGGCTCAAACCTTTACTCGCCCCTAGCAGTGTTCCAAATGGCGGTGGGCTGTGAGACTCATTTACGCACATAGACGGATCAATGCTGCTCCACATGACTGTGTTATGTGACTGTGTTTCTGTGTTCGACTGACCTCAGGGATGTGAAGGCTGGGAACATACTATTGGGAGAAGATGGATCTGTTCAGATTGCAGGTGTGTTGAGCGTTGTGCCACTCTCTCACTCAACCTTTAAAGTTTAAGACAGCATCTCAGTATCTCAGGAGCGTGTAGATGTTGGTTCATTCACGCTTTTGAAATATTGACATGGAAGAATTGGATGAATGTTCAGGTAATTTTAAAGTAGGTTTGCATTTTCTGTAGTTGTAATTCAACTCGGGCTCACATGGGACTGGTAATACTTACTGAATAATGCTGACATAATAGTAAGTAGGGTTGGGTTTTTGAAGCGGATACCAAAATCAATATCATTTGTATTGAAGCTGCTGATAGCTGATATTTGTGCCAAAATTAAATATCTTTAAAGGAAAATTCCACTGATATGTATCATCAGCCTGTGATGTTCAGTGCATTGTTGTGTTGTAATTTACCTCTTTGGTGTACCAATTCCCTTAACCTGCCTCATCTGCTTCTACTTCAGTTAGTGATTTCCTTCATTTCCCAGAATGCCTTTAGAGAACCCACAGATAACCTGCCTGAGCTTGTTCCATTCAGCTCGGAAACCCACGAGCTATACTATGTTTTGTTCAAGGGGTTAAAAGACACCCACTAGCATCTTTTATTTCTGTAGCCCTTTGTCATGAACAAGCCTCAAAGGACGTTACAGGATCAGATTTATGACACACATTTGATGCAGAATGGAGACAACAAAACGCATGATGCTGAATAGAAGGCTGTAGCAGCCTTACAGAAATGCCTCAGGTGACTTTTCAGGCCTAACTAAAGCTAGCAACACACAAACAATAAGATTAAGATTGCTGTACAGATTCTTGACGCGTCAACTACACTACAGATGTCCGCACCAGCCTAAGGCGCTCAATAAAGGCAAGGAAAAACTCCCAGAAAAACCCTATTGGAGAAAAAAAATGGAAGAAACCTTGGGCGGGGCAATTCAAAGAAGCTCCTCCCACCAGGACGGCTGGGCATGCAATAGATGCCAGGATAAAAAAAGAGTGTATATAGTGTATATAGTTCTGTGTATCTAGTTCAATCAGATAGTTCAATATCCTTGGTCAGCCAGGGGTCCTATAGTTTCGGCGTATGTAGTGCCGGCCAAATATATCATTAAGTTACTTTTAATATCGATTGAGTTCTGCTAACGAAACACTAATAATCAGGGAAAATGAACTACAGCAGCACTGATGCATTGCTTGCTTTACCTCTCGTCTACACACTTTCCCGTTGCTATTGCTTGACTTCCTGACTGTTGTACATTGAAATTAGTGAGATTTTCATAGAGTTGCATTGAATAGTTATTATAGATGTTATTGTTAGCTAATCACATCAAACCACCAGATAGCTAGTTGAGGACAGCTGTAGTTCCCTATGCCCAAACGATTAGCGTTTCCCCAGCAACAGTTACATCAGTTACATCAGACTTCAGCTCTCTATTGCCGTTTTTAACAGTGTTTAATCTTGGCAGGTTGGAAAGCCTCTGAAACAGCATTTAGACCATGTGACATTGACAAGCTCCACTGAAACCAATACTAATGATTTTTTTTTTTCAGGGTAGTATCTCTTTAAGGCAGGGCGACCCGCCCGACCGATTCAGTGGTAGGGGAAACTCTAGGATACATTACTGCTTTAAATAAAGATTTAATTTTAAATGAAAAAATGTGCAAAGAAAATCTACTACAGATTTTTTAGTTCCATGATATGACTGGCGTGGATATCTGATGTTAATAAAATCCCCAAATCGGTCTAATCCTAACAGTAAGGTCATGAGGTTCTCCACAATATTTCACTGGACTTTTCACTAGATATTTATGATAAAGACATTTGTTAGCTTGCCTGATGAATCACTTACTTTTCACTTTTCCTTGTGTTGCTCGTTAACCATGTGAGCATTTGAATTCCATGATTCATGCGACTGGCACGGCTGCCTTTCGGCGGCTTTCCTGAATTCATTGTTGCCGAGACCAATGACAATCAATCCTCAGCTTATCGTAGTAACAGAATTGCTCTACTCATGTGGGTCATGTGGAAACGGGCCAATGGCAGCCAGCCTATGAAGAGAGAAATCCAAATGCTCACATGGTTAACGAGCCAATATGAGTGAAAATGAAAATGAGCGATTCACGGGGACGGATCCAGGCAATTTCTCTGCTGAACAAAATTTACTATCCAATATGCAGTTCTGAAATAGGATCTGCCAAAAGGGCTTATTGAGCACGGTCTTAAATTAGAAAAATGCCCAATCTGTGTTTTATGTTTGACAAATGCAATTAGCCGAAATGCCTTGTTGCATCTGTGTTCATTGCAGCATGGACCGTGCGCCATATCTCTCTTATTGTACACAATATAAAAACATGTTTGTTTTTTTCCCCAGATTTTGGAGTAAGTGCATTTCTAGCCACGGGAGGAGATATGACCAGAAACAAAGTACGAAAGACCTTTGTCGGCACACCATGCTGGATGGCACCGGAGGTGATGGAACAGGTGAGTTGAACTGTGCCCATACTTCCATCGTATCTCAAATACTTGCAATGCTTACGTGTGCATGTCAGTTTGATTCTGCTTTGGAACCATAACATCTACTCCAAGACTCGAAGTGAATCCAGTGATGTTGCAAATCGCTGTAATTTCATGCCCGCAGGTACGAGGCTATGATTTCAAAGCAGACATATGGAGTTTTGGAATTACAGCCATAGAGCTAGCAACAGGGTCCGCACCCTATCACCGATACCCTCCCATGAAGGTGAGTGCTCTGAATGCATAGTCGGGTGTAATTTCATGAGCGGGGTGTCCCAAGCACAGCTAGCGCTCTCACCGGTGCTGGCAAAAATGCAGTGTCCATAAAAACTCTTTGCTTTTACATTTGATGGGATTTCTGGTTTGCTTCTCTTTTCTTCACCAGTAAACATTTTTGGAACATCTGCTAACACATTACAGGGGTAGTTCTGTTCATTTTTTCTCCACCTGTCTTTCCAGGTTTTAATGCTTACCCTACAAAATGATCCACCCACCCTAGACACGGGTGTGGAGGACAAGGAAATGCTGAAGAAATATGGCAAATCCTTTAGAAAGCTAATCACTATGTGCCTCCAGAAGGACCCTGCCAAAAGGTTAGCTCCATATTCTATGCACAGTATTACACGTTAAACATTTCAACGAGTGCAGTGATGTATTGTCTGACAATTGTATCTTTCCCCCCATCTCTAGACCTACAGCAGCAGAGCTTTTGAAGTGTAAATTCTTCCAAAAGGCCAAGGTATCAGCTTTATCTCTCATGTTTGACTTGTTGGTGTACATCCCAACTTGTGTTCAGGTCCCATGCCGCCTCCCTCCAAGCCCTGTATGTGGACGCTTTTGCAGATACTGGTTTATAATACTATAAAAATAATAATATAACACTAAATGCATTAAACAACATGTCAAACAATCTACAAGGGCATTCAATTATTTTATTATTATAAGACAGCAGCATCATATGAGATCAGATCAACCCTTTGAAAAAACTTAGATCCTACCCTAATGCAATTCCATAGCCTGGTCCAGTGGTTCTCAAACTGTCAGGCTCCCCTTTAACAATGGAACTGTTTTTGGACACCTCTAACACACCTGAATGTCATCTCATTGATTGGATCACCTGAATTCAATTACCCCCTTTCACAGAAGTCATTATTGTAGAGGTTCACATACTTTTTCTATCTTAGGCTGTTAATGTTTGAGCGATATGTTCAATTATTTTTTTTGCAACTGTATTTAATCTTAATAGATGCCACATAGCTGCAGCCCCACTTTACTGCTTCCACTTGGACTTGTGTAGTGGTAGGCCTATGGGAGAAAGGGAGAAAGTGAAAGAGCAAAGTCAAAGTCTACCCATGCACAAGTTGGCCTTTTACATACACTTAAAAACACAGAAAAACAAAATGACCCCCGACGTTGTCTCACCACTTTTGCGCTTCCACCAACCCAGATGATTTCTGAATGCTGCCACCTGTGTTGAGGTCCTCATGGTTTTGATTGATGCTTTTTTTTTTTTTCTCTTGCAGAACAGAGAGCACTTGGTTGAAAAGCTTTTGTGTCGTGCACCAAAGATTTCCCAGAGAGCCAAGAAGGTACGTCCAAATAAACGTCGCCCGTAGAGTAACTCCATTGTTGACTAAACACGAACAAATTATGTGCGAATGCTGGGGATTGACTGAACTCTCTCTCTCCCCCAGTATGTTGCATTTACAGTCAACACAGGCTTGAGCTCACTCGCTTGTCTTCAGCAGCTCGAAAACTTTACGCCCAAATTGTTGCGTAGATTATGTGCAAATATGGGCCACTGCTGGAACCATATCCCTCAAGCAGAATGGATGTGCTGACGAATCATGCATCAGTGGTCCCCTAATATTGCTTACTGCATGTGGCAGTCCAAAGACAAATAGGACTAAATGTTAGCATTAGCTAGCAGAAAGATGCACATTATCATGCCATTTGGTTGCTTAGTCACAGTTTACTGGAAGTGCAGTACTCAGGCAAGGCTGATATTTGCTTCCCATCATTCTCCAACTAGGATGGCCGGGATAGAGATACAATGGAAATAAGAGCATTGCCGAGAGGTAGAGGCCGGGGCGGAGGGGTGGAAATTCACTGACCTGGTCAGGGGTAAATGGAGGGCATGGTGGATGGTGGAGCCGTTTAAGTTTTATGACGTTAACATTACACACAGACAGAGCAGGGTGTCAATAAAGAGAGAGGCGACTGTGGTGGAAGTGGGCATGGGCTTCAGGACTGGTTGATGGTTAGCGTGGCAACCACAGTAATGAATGGAGCCAGGGAAAAGGATCCTATTGTTCAATAGATCCACTGATTTACATGATCAAGTCTTCCATTGACAATATGCAGTGTATTATGACAGCCACATTTCCATTCTCGACACAATCAACCCTGAAGTGTGTGAGGTTTGCTCCACGATTAACACAAATGAAGGTAAATCATGAAAGTCCTCGTTTTGACAAAACACTTTGCAGACTGGAGTCTCTATGGATTGTAGAGTCATTGCAGTTTATTATTTCCCAAATGGATATTCAGCATTTGAACACTTCATATATCCACATTGTTTTCATGTCTTGAGTCTCTTTAAAAGTGTAAAATAGAGGGCTTGCATATCCAGAATGTAACGTCTGATGCACTTGACACTACTGGCGGATGAAGACCGTGTCCTTGTTGTTTTGTGCTGATTTGACCTATGGAGCCATCCATAATATACACTCAGCAGACACAGCCCGGGCCTGCAGAGACGAGCAGTGTTGCAAAAACATTGTCATCTCAGGATGCTGTGACCTCTCGAAGCCTGGGACCAGTGAGGCCTGTCTTTCTTCTTGCCCTCGCTCTCCCGAGGGCCTGTTCAGTACCTCCCCTGCCTCCTCCCTCAACCTCCTCTCTATACACGCTGGCCTGGCACCATTGTCCATCATGGACTGCCATAGTTTTTCTCCCCTCTCTCCCTAGTCTCCCTGGTTTATTCTCTGTGATATTTTGTAGTCTTGGTAAACGCTGCAACAGCTGCCCAGGGAAATAAAAAAGAAATGGCATTTTTAATTGATGATAAAAATAAAAATGCCATGCTTTTGCCAGATTATAGACAAATACCACAGCAATAAGTTTTGCTATAAACTGATGTTTTACTATTAAGTTGATGAAAATAATGAGAACTCTTAATACGATGAGAAGTAATCTCAGAAACATGAGTAGGGGTCAAGAGAGGACAGACAGCTATAAAACATTAAAAATAGGATATAGGAATGATGCATGCTAAGGGTTACAATACTCAAGGAGGGAGTAGCGTGCAATTTTTATTATTTTTGAAATGTAAATGTAAAAAAAAAAAAATGATCACACA
>OOFE01011104.1:0-13388 GCA_900323365.1 Monocentris japonica
GAAAAGTATTTTATTTGTTTGTCTCTTATGGATGAGCACTCAGATTGGGTTGTGGAACAGTGAAAATCTGTCTGGATATACTTTTACTGGAAGAACTGCTGAAAGGAATGTGTGTTTCAGTGAAACAGCTGGTGTAAGCAGTCCCCGTAGCGGAAAATAGTTGTATAAAGTTATTCTTTTTCTTGAGTGAGGATGGACCGAGATAGGAAATCATACTTCATTCATTGCTGATCCTCCTAACTTTCCGAGTCAGACAAGCTACTGGAGACGACTTGGGAGACGACACTGGAATGTACCATTTCCAGACAGAGGCTGAATTGCATGGCAATGATAAGACTATCGAGGGAGCATTGAAATATATTCCACGGGAATATGATCTCATCATGATGAGGGTCATTTATGGAGGCATTTAGAGGGTTGTGTGTGCAAGTCAGCGGTTGTGCAATTCACCTCTCCCTATTTGTTCATTTGCACAATCCCTCTGTCATCCACTATTCTAGTTAGCTTGCACCATCTTTGCCTCCCTAGGCCCATAGACACGCATTTAAACTTGGAATTCCACCAGCTAAATGCAACCGTGGAGGAAAAGAAAAGAGTGGGGGAGGCCATGGAAAAAAGTCCTAAATGAATGGAATCGGTGATAACAAGCCTTATTGTCAATCTCTGATGTACTTTGACAGTTTTTATTTGTTCCAAAGACAAACACGTGATTCATGCTTTTGACCGAGGCGTCCTTATATCAGGAGGTACACATTTCCACAGTGAGGTCATGCATGAACTGGCCCCAAGGAGCAGGAACGAGAGAGAGAGAGACGAGAGAGAGCGAGAGAGAGAGTCAGAGCTCACCAGGCCAGGGCTAGAGACCAGTGTGGCTGTCTGAATTGGACAGGAATTTGGATTCATTACTTTTGAGTTTCTATTGGCACCTGTTTGGTGGTGTAGTGGGAGCACAGCTAGTGATATCTGCCCAGTTAAAGAGTCAGAATTTTGTCTAGCAACGACCTAAGTTACCTCCTATCCTTTTAAGAAGAGCTACCATTTATTTTAATTTGTGCTATTAGACATTGCAGAGCAGGTGTCAAAAGAAGAAGTTCCTTCCATACTGTTTCTGCTCCTATTTTCTCAAAGGATGGGTATTTTATTTTTTCCTAACTGTTGTTGAGTGCAACCCTCTTGTCATCCTCTCAGTTTGTGGTGCATGTCGCTCTGTTCATATTCCATATAGCCCTATTGGCTATGAAGGGTCTTTGATATATAATTACTGTACTGTGGTTTTGCTGTCGTGTCGTGGGCTCTGGTCTTAGCTTGCTGTCAAGCCCCGGCAGTGTGGCGCTGTTCTGTAGCTCCGCCCTCAGAGTCGCTTTAGGATTTAACAAGTAGATTGAAACATATTAGGGAGACCCCAGTTGTACAGTTTATGGCCCTAGATATTGGGCCCTGTGTTGAGACAGAAGTCTGTCTTCTGTGATTGATTGATTCAGCTTGTTACATTTAAGTTTGGACATTTTGTAAAATTTAAACTGTATAATATTTTCTAGATTGTGTCTAGAATCCTTTGCTGATTTCTTTTGATGAATTCAAATGTCTCCGTAAATGATATTGACACTTTTATTTTATTTGTTTGCTTGTCATTGTGAATTTAGTTAATTATTATGTAACAATTGTTTACTATATAGCATGCTCACTTTGCAGAGACATCCCTTGAACTATGTCAGGGTCAGTCCGTGTTTGTTGTGTGTGGTTTATGATCAAAGGTTAGGCTCCAAACTGTTGAGGGACTGGCGGGATTGAAACGGCGCCATCCTCGAGCGGGGCGTGTCTGTGGCCAACCTTTGTATCTAGTCTCTGATAAAGCACTGTGGATGTAAACATACTTAAAAAGCAGCGTCAGTAAGGGCTGCTTATAGTGCCCCACAACAAAGGGACAAGCAGAGCATTGTTGAAAAGGGGGCTCCTGAGAAAATCCCGTTGCTTGCGGAAGTCTGTGCTACTTGAAAGTCGTTATCTAAAGGCAGGTCCACCCCCCTGTTAGTTCTACAGCCAGGGCCAGACTGGTGCTCCTCACCATGTCAGGGACAGTTCTGGATGGGTGCACGTGCTTTTATCTGCTCGCCACAGGGATGCTCCTATTTCCATGTAGGTGACCCATCCACTCTCTGTCGCCACTGACCTCGCCCTCCTTCCTGCCTCTCAATGGCCAAAAAAGGCCACCTGGCTCTATAGAGTGCCAATGAAAAGGATCAAACTAGCGTTGTCCACAAAGCATCCAATGGTAATGTTTGCATACATGGGATGCCATGTAAAAATGTCATCTAGAAAGTCAGTAGGTATTGGCTGCAGCGCTGTGACAGGCTCAGCTGTAAAGCCACAAATCATTTTCATCTCCAGTCACAAAAGGATGAGATGAAAAACACAGACAGCATACACAAATGTCACCATGGCCTGGCTCCTATGGGATAGCCGGGTATTGATTGGTCAGGCTTGATTGGAGGTAATGTGTAGTGATGGGTTAAGGGCCTTTGACTGGGGTCAGACCCACGTCTGCTTGCTGACAGGGTCTGTGCGCTGACCATCTGCAGAGCAGGAGAAAGCTGCTAGAACCTACAAGCCCCTCTGGGGATTAAGGAGCCTTCCTCACAGAAAAATAATAGCATGGATGCACAACCTTTAGAGCTTGAGCCTTTAGCCTTGAGAGCGTTTTGTCCGTTTGTGTTGAAAATATGCATTGGATACAACAGTAGATATCTTTGCCAATGAAACACTTAAACTTCAGGTGGTTATAATCTGTCACAGTTCTAGAAAGAAGAATGTTGAATTCAGATGATTAGATTCTTTGGCACTCGACCTGGAACTCCACCTCTCCTCAGGGACCAAACACCCGGCCAACCAACCATACAGCTGACAGCAGGTTGACATCCTCTCCTCAAAACCGCAGTGGCCATGCCAACACAAAAACAAGGAGCTTGAAACCATGCCTCTGTGTTGGCTAAACTTCCACCTTGAGTTCCCAAATGAACCGATTATTTTCTTTGTGGTAAGATCCCACCCGTTTCCCCCCAGTTCCTCCTAATTCCTCCCCCAAACAACATCCTCGAAAACCTCCCTTATGAGTCTCCTTTCACCATTTTCCAGTTGTGCACTTGGGCTGTTGGTGTGAAAGAATAGTGTCACATGTCATGTTCAATTCGTCCAATCCTGGGCGGGTCTCGCTGCAGGCCTCAGTGACCACGAGTGGCCCTCTCCCAGAGAAGCCTTTGGTCAGCATGGAAGGAGAGAGGCCCTCTATCCCCGCTGCCTAAGCCAGCATGGCCCAACTGAGAATAGAGGGAGACTGGGGGTGGAGTAACAAAGAAAAGACGGCTTTCATCCCTAAATTACCACTGGCTAATTGTGAAAGGGATGACCTGGGGAGAGGGGAGTGGCAGTGCTGCACTGTGGTGGCCTGGCCCCCGATAGTGTCCAGTGAACATTACCAACATCACTGAAGAGAATATGGCCGCCACAGACAGGAACCTCCTGCTGGAGCAGGAGATAAAGGCCACTGAGCCTGACAGGAACTCACTGTCAGACATTCACACTCCTGAAGAAAGCTATTGGTGGATGCAGGCAGGCAAACAGGCAAGCAGACACACACACACACACACACACACACACACACACAGTTTTGAAACCTTGGACTATTGTTGCGCTCATTCATTCCGGCAGAGGCGTCTCCTGTGTCTGCTGCTGCATTTTTCCCCTGCTTTTGAGAAATCATCTATGTTTTTCCCCAAAGGATGAAGTCAATGCAATACTAGACAAACAACAATGAAAAGGACTTATAAAGAAATCTTGTGAAGAAGTTTTGGAGGAAGAAAAGAAGCCATGGCCTGATAGCTGTGCTGCACAAACCCTTCCTCTGTGCTACTTGTGAATCAGGCCCTTTTTAACAAGGTGATAATTTGGATGTTGGAACACATGTCAGAACAGACGCCTCCCTCCAGAGTTAATGGTCACTCATTGCTGCTAAATAAACACTCTTTACCACATTAAAAAGAGCCCCAGACTGAATAGGCGAAACAAACACTCCTATATGATTTTATTAATCGCTTGTTGCTACTCTTGTTAAACTTTGGTCAGCCAGGGATCCCCTTGCTCCTTTCCAAAGACAGGAGGGACTGACGAATAGCACAGTTGTGTGGTTGTCAAGGAGAAGGTAGAGGAGGAGACAGTGATGACAGTAAACCTGTAAAGCTTGACTTGTCCTAGGTATTAAGTCCCAGATGTAGCTATTAGGGTGGTGGAGAGTGTGCCTGGCAGGAAAGCAGAGAGAGCGATAGAGAGAGAGAGAGAGAGAGAGAGAGAGAGAGAGACACTGAGGTCTCCTGAGGTTCTCATTAGCCTGGCAGTAAAAGAGCACAGCTCATTAGAAACCCTGAGTTGTCTCCCTGCACGACGGCCGCATGGCACTCGTCACTCTCTCCATTTCCATTTACTCCCAGAGCTGATGGGTTCTCTCATAAGAGCTACGAGGACTCTTCAGCTCAACTCCAAGACAACCTGGCCAAACTCAACTCAATCCCAATTATTTTCCACCATCTCTAGTTCTTCCTTCTTTCCCCTGTTTGCTGATCAGAATCACCAGGCAGTGATGTTTTAACTTTTCATCTTCCAAAATTACCAATAAAGTTCACCAAAGTGTTTACAACCCAGGACTTTATTTCCCCCGCTGTGCGATCAACTGTTGTGTTTGAAGTCAACAAGCAGTGAAAGAGAGAGAAGTGAGAAGTACAGAGATAGATATGTGATCGATCCCCTATATATCCCTGTACTTCTCACTGTAGCATATACACAGTATGTATTACCCTGTTTATCTAAATAGTGGAATACCTACTCTATTTTATCAGTGAAACTATTATAATAAAGTAGCCAACAGTTCTGGATGTGTAGTGAGAAGAAAAAAGCAGCCAAGGGGTCCAGTGAAATTGTATGAAAACAAACAACCCTTGAAGTGTTCTGGCCAAGGGCTGACATATTTAGCTGTCAGGGTTCATTTCTCAAATATCTTTTTCTAATCTGCTCCGTTCCCTTTTTTTTCTCCCTTTCTCCCCTTTACAAAATAGCTTGTCTTCCTGGCACAGAGTTAGAGCGGATCCTGTTTCACCTCAAACCGTGAGGCCCGCTGATAGAGATACAGTGGAGGGTGAAAAGAGAAAACATTTGTCATCGCGCTCCCCAACCGTTCGGCGCCCCCCCCCCAAATGAAATAATAAAACCCTGACACTGAGCTTCCACCTCTGACGTCGCTGTTCACCGATCACTCACAGCAGAAATCAGAAATGGTTAACGCGGGGCCCACTGTACTTAACAGTAATGATCTTGTCTTCAGGATGCTCGGAGATATTGTAGGAGACAACATCTAGGCTAGAATCCAAGGAAAACTGGAGAATTGACTGGGGATTACTGCTGTCACTCTTCCCCTCACTCAAATGAGCAGGTTAAGTGTCACTACTAGTGCTATCGCTGCCCAATTTAGCTAATTATATGTTAGCCAGGGAGGCAGGCTGTCTACAGAAATTTGTAGACTATTAACCTGCACCACAGCTGCAGAGTGAATAATGAAAGCCAAGTAACAGCCCAGACACACAGGAAGATGGTTTTCTGCTCATTGACTGACAGCAAGGAGGAAATCCCCTCTCTCACACATGCACTTTGTTGTTCACCTGCCTTCAAAAAGGTGTGCAGGCAGTTACAGATGGCAGCCAATTCAAACAGGATGCAAAGTAGCTGGCTCACTCCCTCTCTCTCTTTCTCTGTGTGTGTGTGTGTGTCTGTGTGTGCTGTCAGTGTGTGCATCTAGGGAGTGGGGGTGGTGACATGTATGTTCTTTGCTAGTCTGTTTCATCTTTTATTCATCTTTGCTGTAGCTAGATCAAGGAGTCATGTGCCTCTTGGTGCATGTCAAGTGTCAGTAAATCAGTCAGAATGGCTGATGTTGCCTGCTGCACATGCACACCCACGTAGCAACACAGGCAAATACACACACACACACTCACTCACTCACTCACTCACGCACACACACACCGAGTCTTCACTTGCATCCCCACATTGTTTACCCTGCTGTTGTTTTTTTATCCTATCACGGTTCATTGCTTTATTTTGTCCAAGCTGTCAGCCTATGGGCCTCAGAGCTGTGAGGAATCGCACCATGATAGTGATGAGTGCTGGAATGTGTGGCTCTGGGGTCACTAGCCTGAGGCTAAAACCTCCAACAAACACCCTGAGCAAACACACTGATTACTGGGGATTACTACCACTAAACAAACTGTGTGATATGGCCAAGTGGTAGATTTTTGTGTGTGTGTGTGTGTGTGTGCATGAGTGTTTGTGTGTGTATGTGTGTGTGTGTGTGTGGCATTGAGGCAGATTGCAAACACAACCAGATCACCATTGCACTGTCAGGTAACTCATCTTGTGTCACTTGTCAAACAAAGCGGTGAGATGTTGTGTTCCCAAAATGATGAGGAAATAATGAGGAAAGCTTTTCTGGCATCATCAAATGACGGGAGGGAGCCACAGCAGAAGGTAGGGGGAAAAGTGCATTCATGATATTCACATTCATGTGAGAGGAAGGGAGGAGGTATTTCTACTTTCTACCCTCCACCATCCCTTTCACCAACTCCACTGTTTTATTTATACCACATGGTGGGCTCCCTTGCATCACTGCAGGGTTATTAACACTCAGTAATTCCAGTCAGCCACAGGCCAGTCAGCCTATGTAACCCAATGTGGTGCAGAAACCCCGTTGGCTATACACATTCCTGCGTTGTTTTTTAAAGGTGCCAAATAGCAACAAATATACTTAAAACAGATTTTCTGAGCAAAAAAACCCCAGTTACTTATTGAGTTGAGTGATTTGTGCATGTCACGCGTCTGCGATGCTGCCCATCACAAGGAAACCACTGTGGTACAAGAGGAGAATGTTTCTCTGACACCCCAACCTCACTTAAGTGTTTTCAGGGCATAACAGAGAGGGGTATCTGAAGCTGTGGCCGGGAGTAATATGCTGTTGGGGTGTCTTTGACACTCCTGAAGATGCAGTCCATGACATTATATGTGGTGGTTAGCTTTGTATTTATTTATTCTACTTTACTAGTGTCTGATGTTCCCTCCAAAACCAGGCTGGATCTGAGCCCGAAACCAATCTGGATGGACTGTGACCGCAAGGCCTAACGCCCCTTCTCTCTCCTTGTCTCTGCCTCTCTCTCTTTCTTTCTCTGTCTCTCTCTCTCTGCCACTCACTCTTTCCCTCTCTCTCTCTCACACACACAGGCTGTAAAGAGACAGTACCATAAAAATGCACGACTCCCTGTGATTCCAGTGGAAATGATGGATGGATGGGTCCTGTTGGTCGGGTTAACTGTTTTGTTTACATGGAGGGTCAGTAGTTTCCCAGGCTGGCCTGACATCCTGCTAGTTCTTGATGGAATATATGATACAGGGCCTGCATTTATCAAGCAGATTAGCACTCCGGGTCAGAACCATGGTGGACGGGTGACCTAGTGGTTAGAAAAACCATGCCATAGGTCACAGGTTTGACCCCCGCAACAGCCAATGTGCTCATTAAAAGCCACGTATCCAGTCGCAGTGTCCTTGAGCAGGAAACAAGGGCCCCTACCAATTCAATCATTGCACTGGACAAGCCTACAACTGTAGCCCCTTCATTAGCCTCTAAGCCAGGATCCTGCTGTGAACTCATTGGCCGTTTTCCCTTATATACCCCTACTATGCTGTCATCCAGGTCAGAGTCTGTGATGCTAGGCCAGCCTACATTATTAATCCTCCCTACTGGCAGACAGATGCTTCCAAGGGGCTTCTACCCAGCCACCTTCCAGAGTTTCCAGTGACGCCATTATTTAGTGAAGGCTCTTAATGTGAAACCTCAGGCCTGGGAGGAGCGCTGACAGACGGACAGTTGACTCCGACTGGGCTAATGAAGCCGTGATATCACTGCTAGTATTGGGTATTTACTTACAAGCATATAGATGCAAGCAAAAATATACATGTAGATATGGGTACTTGCTCAGGGGCGGGGTAGGTATGTGTGTTTAGTGGCACTTATGCAGGCACAGATGCATGCGGGTACACGCGCACAGCACAAGCACACACACACACACACACCCTTCAGCATACTCTCCTGCAAGATGTCAGTTTTAAGCAGGGATCCCTGGATCTTCTCAACCAGGAAATGAACTGTCAGGAAGCTCTAAGTGGCCATATACCAACACCTGGACTCTGGAGTGCTTGGAGGAGAAACCAGACTAGGCTACTGTAACTGACTGAATGCAGGAGCTCTCCTCCCTCTCTGCATCAGAGTGACTCGGCTGAATGTGCCATCAGCCATCTTCTTTATTCTTTTAATTTACAGCCAAAGCCTTGCTCTGTGGTTAAATATAATGTCAGACTCCAGGCACAGTGGGGTGTATTTCAAAATGTCTGGCTTCTGTGTGTGCTTAAATGCTACTTTGAAAATATGCAGTGAGCCAAGGGAGGCGTACATTGCCTGCCTTCATCAGTGGTAGCCATAGCGTGTATGTGCGTGTGGGTGTGTGGGTGTCTGTTGGTATGTGTGTTACATAAACATCTTGCTCACTTTAATTCCATTTCCATGCCATGTAGGTTTCCCCCGCTGTGAGTGGGAAGCTTTCAGTGCTCTAAGGGAGCCCTGGCTATTAAGACTGTCATTATTTACCAGAGATCCGTCCATATTATTGAATTTCTCTCTCAAAAACTTTTATGCAGTGAAAGCCTCCATATCTGAATGTATCATATATCACTCCTTCCATCATTTATGTGCGGTGAATATGACCCAGCCCAAACATTCTTGGACTGGGATTTCAAAGTATGCAGCCATTTTCTTATGAAATAGAAACAGTACCAGTTGAACACGTTCAAGCCCTTTGTGACCCCAAGCTCCCGTTACACAATTATACTTAAATGCTTGTTGTCCAGGGGTTAAATAGAACGAATTTACAAGCTCAACCCTTAATGCTGGTGAAGGAACAAGTGGTGTTCAAGATCCTTATCGTCTGATAAAGAATAAAGATGTTCCTTTGTGTTTCCTGAAAATGCTTGCACATCACCACTTTGGTTCATGTGAAGGGCTTGAGTAAGAGGCCTTTGGAAAAGAAAGGGAGTCTTTCAGTACTTCTTCCCTCATTTCCTCCCTCTCCTCCTTCTCACTTGTGAAGTGTCACTTTGCAATCAGATCTCAAGGCCTCTTATTGCCTGGGGTCGAGGGACCCTTTGGGATAAATGGCTGCAAGAGGAGGAGAAAAGAAGGCGAGAGTGGGAAGAGGTGGAGGCTTTACATTGGAGAAAGTGTCCTCATATACTGGCAACTCACACAACACTGAATGAGCAAAAGTGAATTGTTGATGATGCAGTATTCTTCTGTGCCCTCCCATACATTTTGAGGCCTAGAAGTGATTGCCTAGTAGTGGTTGGATTGTTTTGATTTTCTCCCTTGGATTTATTCAGACAGCTCAGCTGCTCCTTAGAACGCTGTTCAGTCAGGTGGTGTTATCTCCCACAGGGAGGGAGCTCTAGGGTCTTCAAGGCATGGAAACCAAACAGCAATGCTCTCTTTACCGGTGGACACAAAATACCCTCTTGTTTTGTCTGTACTCAAATAAATAATTTGAGATTCAAATGGTTTAGTCATACATACAGATGAGACAAGTGAAAGCCTTTTGTATCAAATGGAAAATTGACAGACATAAACCAAATGTCTTTTCTCTTTTGTCTTTGAACAAACCAGTCATTTTGTTAGGGATGCTGTAATACAGACAGGACAGAGGCAGCCTGTTATCATCAAATCAAACGTGACAGGAGGGCGGCAGAAGCAGCAGACAGAAATAACCCTTTTCCTGCCTGTGTTTATCTCTGATGGGATGAGGGCCCTTTAAAACGCAGGGCAAAGGGCCACTCTGCCGGCCCCCGTTTGATGCTGGCATGTGACGAGGGTTTCTGCTTTGTGTCTTATCGCTGTTTTTGGCATGTCTTTCAACTTGGATATGTCCTCGATGGACGGAGGGCGCAGGGAGGAAGGGAGAAAGAAAGAACGAGACAAAGGGAGACATATATCCTGTAAAAGCACAACCAACCAAGCCAGTAGTTTTACATTGTGATATTTGAAGTCGAGTTAATTGCAAAGAAAGTCACACTATTTAGTTGATTTGGGTCTGGAGTAAAAAATATATTTCCATGATGCAATTAAGGCTAACAGTTGCACATGTCTTCCATTACTGTCTCCCATGCGGTACAGACAGTGGAGGCCTCTGGAGTCCTTGGTATCTCCAGGGCACAGGGTGATGGTGTACAGGACAATCTCGGCACACGTTCCACTTCAGAGCTCTCCAAAAGGCTTCTCTCACTCAAGGCTAAGAAGGATGGAGAAGTGTTCCACTCAGCTCCCAATAAGCACCCCCCTCCTCCATCCACCTCCTCTCCACCCTGCCCCCATCCCCGCCCCTGTGCCCTGACCACTGCCCTGCTCACCCCTTTGCTAAAGGACAATGGGTCACTTTCAAAGAAAAGCAGGAAAAAAGAAGAGCCTGGTGTCACAGAATTGTCTGTTTGCTGA
The DNA here is from genome assembly GCA_900323365.1 of Monocentris japonica. Lineage (NCBI taxonomy): Eukaryota > Metazoa > Chordata > Actinopteri > Trachichthyiformes > Monocentridae > Monocentris > Monocentris japonica. The sequence continues at coordinate 10,625 of OOFE01011104.1, forward strand.
TGGAATCTTTAAAAGCAGCACCTCATAAATCAAAAAAGAGCATAATAGGCATTGTTCCCCCAAGAGCTACTTGTCCCACTAAAATCCCCCGCCTCTCCTCTTTTTCTCTCTTCCTCCCGTTCTGGCTCTTTGGCACTCTTCGCTGAGAAAGTAGGCGAAGTCAGAGGTGAAGGTTTTTTATTAGGGGTGGCTCTTCTCGTGGATTTGGTGCTTTTTTTCCCCTTTCCTCCGGCTCTCTTTCTTGCTCTCTCTTTTTCCAACCATCCCCTTGTTTTACGCTCCTCCAACCCCCAACTCCTGATTTTTTAATAGGATTCCCTGAGCTTGGATCAGCATAATCTATCACTATGCACATTGTAACTCAGGCCTCCTCCCTCTCCCCATGCCGCATTGAAATGTTGAAATCGGATTAGATAGGAAGCCATTTGCCTCTTCTGTATCGGCTCTGGACTCTTTTTGTATGTTAGCACAAGGAATGACAAAAAGCTTGCAGGCAGTATCGCTATCGTGCCTCGAAAGAATGATAATAGTGTGCAGTTTAAGGCCAGATTGTTTGGTTTATATTCCTTGAAGACATTCAAAAGCACTGCGTAAACAGTTTGAGTGGTGGTAGAGAAAAGGCATTTGAATGTGCGTGGGTTCATGATTGTGTGCTGGTTGCCTTTATATCCGCAGAAATGGTTTTGCTTGAGGAAAGATCTTAAATTCTCTTGCAGAAAACTGCATACCTTATCTGTTTTGATTTCAATAGGCCGTTAATGAGCTTTTGGAAACAGCCTTGCTTTCCCAACATCTACTCCATTCACCCCTCTGATGTGTCAGCAATCAAGAAGATATGATCATAATTAGATCACTGGCGCTACATTAGGACGACACAAATCTGCCAACAATATTTCCATAAAGCATTTCGTTAGTTACCTGATGTCACCCTGGGTATTTTCTCCTTTTTCCCTTCATTCGCTCTCTTTCTCTGTCGCAAAAAGGGGAATTTCTTACACACAAAATGTGTAGTTGTGCATTGATGGAGAGCCAATGTTACATGAATTAGCCATGAGCGGATGATGGACGTGAACTAGATTCCAGCTTTTAGAGATTTCTGAGGAATCACTCAGAATATATCAAGGCCCACAAGCACTGCTGTCTTTTGTCCACTCAGAAAATATCTCTAGCGTTGCAGCATTGTGGTAGTGTCTTCACAATGGTGCTGTTACTGTGCCATAGCCTGAACAACAGAGGAGATACTCAGGGTACAAAAGGCTAACATGAGTCTTATCTGTGCGAGTGTGTTCACCCTGATAGACCACTGCCCTGGGTTATCTCTCCTTTCCTTTGTTTCCCCTCTTTTGATTGCTGTAAACTGCTTATTTGTTGTTTGTGCATGTTGGTGTGTCCCTATATCCCCTGCTAGAGTGGACACATATGTGTTTTTGAGTGAAAGGTATGTATAGTTTACAGTAACAAGGGGGGGTTGCACACGACTGCTAGCTGCCATAATCTCCAGTTCGTAATGTGACCCCTTCCCCTCCAGCCAGCACCAGAAACACATTTTATCCCACGTACACATCAGAGGCTAGTTTTCTTCCATGGAACCTGGTGTTGGGGCGAGGAGGGAAAGGAGATCTGTGTCCCAGTGTCAGACAAACCCCTCTTATCGCCTCCACCATAATCCAGTCTCTGCGATTGGCCACCATTTCTGAAACGTAAAACCCCTCTGACAGCAGAGTGCATTCACTTTTCCTTCAAAACAAGTTGTTCTCAAATACCTCTTGATTATACATCTGCATGTAACATATCTGTCTGATTCCCATCATTCATCACCCCCCTCCCCACCCCCTTGCGCCCACACACACACACACGCACACAAACCAAACCAAAGCTATTCTTGCTAAAAACAGATTGCCTCATCATACTTCAGCTCTCATGCACTTTTTTTGTAGACTCCGCTATGGCTCAGCTATAGCTGAGTCAGTGAAAGGCAGGTCAGGCTTGGCTTTGCTCTGTGCCTGGCTCCTATGTGGTCAATGGTACAAAGAGGGAGAGTGGATTTAGATTAAGCCTGGCTACTATGGACCGTTAAAGCCAGCAGAGAGGTATGGGGAAAGGCAGGCATAGAGTGGAAAGAGACAGATCAGATAATGGAATTTACACATGCAATAAACTAATTTAATTGATGATTTATAAGAGTTCCTTGTGGAAGTCTGATCAAAATTATTAATGATGAAAAGAATGAACGAGTAACAGGGCAGGTTAAGTGCAGCTAGCAGTGAGATATAGCCTGATGAAATGTGTTTATCCCTAATATGGTTATATTCACTGTAGATCATGTTTAGAAATCCCTGTAAATGTTTTCCTGTGTTTGATTATGCACTAAATATGGAAAAGATCTATATGTGCAGGCAAAGGGGAGTGCTTTCTGTCAGGAGTGTATATCTTATGAGTGAGCGTGTGTGTTGATGTTGGAGAGCTGCCTGCACTAATAGGTTTTTGAGCCCTGTAATGAGGCCAAACAGCCTCAGTGAGTCACTGATTAAGGAATACAATGCTTCCCATCTGCTTGATTACATTTTGCAAGGCCTTCTTCCACCTTACCCTCCTCCTAACCTTCTTCCCATCTCCTCTTTCTTTTCTTCCCAGGGAGCTGATGCCCAAGACCCTGGAGGGCCAGATCACCATGGAAAAGACCCCCAGCTACTTTGTGACCAGAGAGGCTCCAGCCAGGATCTCCGCCATGTCCCGGGACACCAAGCTGATCGTGGTGGTGAGG